>OX457026.1:96138911-96433334 GCA_949752745.1 Protula sp. h YS-2021
AAAAATTTATTTTTTGAGAAAAAAAATTAATTCTTGATACAAAAAAATCAATTTTAGAGATCCAAAATTAATTCCAGATATCAGTAATTGCCTAATAAATGTGAAAATAGCATTCCATATCATGCACCAAAGTTCAGAGATATTAGATATCATCGTTACAGCCCGTATTAATATAGGTTAACTGCGCAGTTAACTTTTGTGAAAACAGGGGCAGGTGATTAGTAAACTAGTAGCTCATCACAGTACCTCATAGGATGACGTGAGCTTGAGCGGGTACATGAGTGGTACAAAGAGGAGGACGGCGAATACACAGGAAGCCATCATGCCCAAGGTGTACATCCAGTACTGCGTGCCTTCCGTGTAGATCTCCGCCGGTGTGCCGAGGATCAGGATAGCTGACAGAAAGGCAGACAGCAACGATAGGGCCACCGCCCATATGTTAAAGTCACGCTCACCCATGTGGAAATTCTCCGCTGTTTGTTTTTGCTTCACGCATAATCCTTGGAAGAGACCGATACCCAGGGAGATGGCCAAAAAGAGGGCGAAGACGACCCAATCGAGCCAATGAAAAGTCTGATTGATGTAGATGGGGATGACCTCCTCTGTCGTCAAGGGGAAGCCTGTTGTCGGCATCTTTCCAGTTTTTTTTTTTCTTTTTTTTCTTTTTTTTTCTTCTTCTTCTTTTTCAGGCCGTTCACGAAAAGCCAATTAAAATCCTTTACAAATAAAACTTCTTTCTAACAAATAAAAAAAATTAAGAGACTAAAATATAAAAAATTATTAATTATCCACTGATGCTGTTTTTTTTTTTATTTATTTATTTATTTTATTGCTCATCCAAGAAATGAAGAATGATAATTTTGAAAAGATTTATAGACGTGGTAACGGCTTGAGGACAGCCACACAAAAAAAAACCGCTGTCTCGTGGAAGTTTACCCTTGATGTGACAACCGCACAATGCTGGACAAACAGTAGCAACTGAGATAAGCAGCTTATCTACTCTGAAGAGGATAAAAGCCTGATTTTCTTAACCCAATCATCTGACTTTCCTCAACGATTTCTTCTAGAGGCGGCATCCCTAGTGTTTGTTAGCGATATCGTCATAAGTATCGTCACAAGTATCGTCATAAGTCAAGATGTCGAGGAGGAGGGGGGGGGGGGGGGGGGGCTGGGGTGGGAGAACTTTTAATTGTTTTTCGAATACTGGAAATTTTTCGCTCCTTTTTCTGAAACGATGGGTTACCTCAATATTGAAACATCTTTACGACATCGTAAACAAATCATTTGTTTGTTTGTTCTTATAATACAGTCGTTACTCCTGTAGTGTGTTCTATGAATATAATTATTGAGTATTACGAGGTCAGTCTGTTGAATCTGAATTTTGAATAGGAGTACTCGACGCATACATAATCTTACGCTTATATAACATAAACAAACGTATATAACATAAACAAAAAAAACTTACATAACATAAACAAACTTATACCACACACCCCAAGTTATTACAAAGAGAATGGTCTATTCAAAACTGCCTGTTAAATTGATCCATTGAACAGATTTTGGTTATTGCATAGACTTAGCAGCCACGGACTTAACGCTGCCGACAGTCAGACGAGTATTTTAGCTACAGCGAAAATGCTGTCTTTATCAGGCCCAGTGAATTGCGACTCTCCCTCCCCCCTCCCTATCCTCACTCCCCCACCCTCTCGTGCAATAATATTATATTACAGGATAAGATTGTTTGTAAAAAAGAAGATTGACCTATTTTAGATATTACGGCAGACATAAGATTGTTTGTAAAAAAGAAGATTGACCTATTTTAGATATTACGGCAGACATAAGATTGTTTGTAAAAAAGAAGATTGACCTATTTTAGATATTACGGCAGACATAAGATTGTTTGTAAAAAAGAAGATTGACCTATTTTAGATATTACGGCAGACATAAGATTGTTTGTAAAAAAGAAGATTGACCTATTTTAGATATTACGGCAGACATAAGATTGTTTGTAAAAAAGAAGATTGACCTATTTTAGATATTACGGCAGACATAAGATTGTTTGTAAAAAAGAAGATTGACCTATTTTAGATATTACGGCAGACATAAGATTGTTTGTAAAAAAGAAGATTGACCTATTTTAGATATTACGGCAGACATAAGATTGTTTGCAAAAAAGAAGATTGACCTATTTTAGATATTACGGCAGACATAAGATTGTTTGTAAAAAAGAAGATTGACCTATTTTAGATATTACGGCAGACACAATTTGCTGCACCCGTGCAGATTTACAGCCACTTATTGAAAACTGTTTAGTAAATTGTAACACAGGGTTAAACTATTTTCAATGCTGTTTGAATATTACAAAATGGAGGCCAAGTTTTCCTTAGTTGTATCACTGCAAAATGTCAGCTGCTTAAATCGCTAAAACTTGAGCACTGAGTAAATGAGTTGTAAAATTATAATCAACGACGGCTGCAAGAATGATCGAGCTTTTTTAACATATGGCAATTCGGAGACTTGCAAAGAGTATTTGGAAGTTGTATGGGGACAAATGTTTCGGACCTTTTTTCCTCTTCAGTGGCCGTCATTTTTTCTTTACCACTACTCTGACTATACCGGCCCTAGGACCACCAAATTTATGTGGATAACACTTGGCAAGACTTCGCAAGAGTTGTATGCTTTGGTATTAGGGCACCCGTGAGATTATCATCGTTTTTTCTTTACATTTTGTCCGTCATTTTGTCATCACAACTCGTCAGAAACTACTGGTCCGATTGACACCATACTTTCGCAGTATATAGAACTTAACGTAAACTAGTTCTATCAATATTTTATATTTATTATTAAGGTTGTTTTTAAGGTCAAATCAATACGCAAAGACAAGGTAATTTTTCCTTTCTTCTGCACTGAGCAGAAGGCTGATGCTCGCTGTGCATAGTTGGCTGTTGCCTCACAGCTGAGACCTGCTGTAAACACAGTGGAGGCTTTGATTGGCGCATTGCTAAAATAAGTACATGTGTGTGCATGCAATATAGCTCGAGATCAGTTGAACTTGTGTGCAGCTGAGCATGATAAAAAAAATAATAGACTTTAAATGTAATAGCGTGCATTTCTGTGTGCATCCTTTTAATGCATCATTATATATAACATATTATATATATAAATCATTAATTGTCATAAAGTTTTCAATGTAGTTTCTGGATGCTACCGGGGGTTTCAGAAAAAAGCCCAGGGCTTCTATTTGGAAACTGGCCAATTTCAGACGCTCATTTAGAAACCAAATAGAAGCCCGGGGCTTCTATTAGGAAACAATTCCTAATTAGAGCCCCGGGGCTTCTATTTTTTAGATGGGGGCGGGGTTGTCGATAGGTTTCTATTGAAGAAAAAAAAAAGAAAAATTACAATTAATCTTTTATTAAAGCGCTACACGTTGCGGAAACCCGCACAAAAAATAACAGAATACACAAAAACAACAGTAACTGAAACATCTGGTAGATCCTTCCATGTTTTGAAAGTCAACTTGATTTTTTTTTGCCAATTTCGAAGCATTGATTCCCAACTCTTTTGAAGCTTTGTGCAAGCTTGAGAACTCATTTTTTACGAGCTTCAAGATCTCCAATTTTTCTTTCACTATCTACGACTTTCTTTTATTGCTAGCCATTGCCAAAGCAGTTGTTTGAAACTGGTGATATTGACGAAATATCCACCCATTATAAAGTGCACCGTGTCTGCATTGCGAGTAAACACGAGTTCTAAAAAAGACTTGCATGGAAGGAGGGGCAACATCACATGGAAGGAAGGGCAACATCAATCAGCACTCAGCCCGTTATATTTCCAGTAATACTCCGGAGTAAAGCTGGCAGTGTGGAGGGAATGTCTGTTCGCCTTCTGCGAAACACATGATTAAGCAACGAAGCGGAACATATCTAGGGGCTGTGTTATATCAAAGGATTAAGTGCACAGTGTCTGCATTATGAGTAAACACCAGGAGTGGTATTCTGCTCTGGCCTTATTTTTAAGGATGTCCTTATTCTTGAGATTAGATGGTTCATCCTTAATTTTCATCCTTATTTTTTAAAGACTTTGTTAAGTTTGAGGATAGAGCAGAATAGCTTTTTTATCCTTATTTTTAAAAATAAGGACATCCTTAAAAATTAGGACAGAGCAGAATACCACTCCAGTTCTAAAAAGACTTGCAGGGAAGGAGGGGCTTTTATTAGAAAACAACTTTTCAGGTCTTTATTTTAACTCCAAATAGAAGCATCGGGGCTTCTATTGGGAAACAGTTTCCTAGTAAGAGCCCCGGGGCTTTTGTATTGGGGGAGCTTCTTTTCGGAAACTCCCGGTACTCATCGAATTTCAAGTTATTGTGATAATAAATCAGATAGGATTTATTTTTATTTATGACTCTGCAATCGGCAGGGGGCCCATTAATTAGCGACTGTCCTCTCAACATGTGCTGACCACTTCCCTTTTATCTTTAACGGTAGCGCCTTTTTTTTTGCTAAACAGCTAATTACTTCAAAATTTAAATTTTTCAAAGCGAATCAGCCCAATCACAGCCAAGTCCACGATTTCCATCCATGGCTTCGCGTGGGCCTAGCGGCAATCCGTCACTCACACATTCTTAGTGGTAGCGAAGGCAGCCCTTCCCCCTGGGAACCGGACAAAATACCACCGGACATAATACCACCGGACATAATACCACCGGGCAAAATACCACCGGACATAATACCACCAAGGAAATGAAAAGAAGGACATAATACCACCAACGATATCTTTTTATTATACAGCGTAACAACGCAGACTCGGTGGCGTCCAGTCATGGAAGAAGCTCAAATAAGACGCGAAACGGAGACGGCTAAGGGATTATAAAAATCAGATGCAGTAGGTCGCAGAGAATAAGAGTAAATACTCCGTTATGTCATTATTGATAAGGGATTGCCACAGCGCGAGACTTTCCGCATATAAATAGGACACTAAAATGAGTAGAATTTAAATAGCTCCGGTGGTCAGAGAAAGCAGCAAAAGATTGTAGTGGTATTTTGTCCTAGTTTCGATTTACTTGGTGGTATTATGTCCGGTGGTATTTTGTCCGGTGGTATTTTGTCCGGTGGTATTATGTACGGTAGTATTTTGTCCCACACCCCTTCCCCCTACCCGTTTTGCTCTGCTTTTTGCTTTGCTTATTAAAAAGGCTTAAAGTGCAAATAAGAATATAAAACTTTGGAATAAAGACAAGTCAATGAATAAATAATTAGTGAAGGAATTAAGCATACAATTAAGTAACATATCTAGTGCAATAATACGAAATTTACCTGTTGGTTTTTAGGATTAAAGTGAAATTATAAAAAAACTATAAAATAAATACATAATCGGTTTTGTTTACCTTGCCTGGATAAAAACAGAACATGAGTGAAATTTTGAAAGAGTGGGCCGAACGGCACTCCTTGGAGGAGTCTACTCTTATAAAACTGAGAGAAATAGGTTTTATCAGCCTGAACCTCATAAAACCCATGGTCCCAAAACAAGTCAAGACCTTTAAGCTAAACATGGGCCAGGCCTTGGTTTTGGTAAATGCTGTTAAGTCGGTGTCCGCGACGATTCATGATCAGGAGTCAGACACGGAAGAAACCGCGGATGGGGCAGCCAGCACGTCAAATAAAACACCAAACGATGTGCCAGCGGAGCACGATCTTGCATCGCTAATGGAGGCATGCAAGAAAGTGGGATTCCTTCTGGAAGCAACAGCTACTCGCCCAGAGTAAGGACAAACCATTGTTGGTGCGAGATTTTTACATGAGTGTATCGCAATATGGGGGAGGCCAGGAGCGGGAAGTGTTGTCATTTGGGGTGATCAGAAGTTGCTCGTGTCTTCCTAGAGCAAAATTACCCCCGGAAACTACGACGCTGCCACAGTGGATACGGGGCCATCTTAAGATTCAGGAAGCCGTAATTGAAAGGGGAGAATTCTCAACGATAGCGGATGTTAGGGCATACGGACGATAATTTCAGAAAATTGCGGATATGTGTGCGCTATGCCCCGTTATCCGCGACATGCGTTTCGACATTGAATACCGCGTAAAAGTTTCCTAGCGGGCCCTCCATTGAGGGATCTGGATTCCGAACTCATGAATTTCCGTATTTTTACCCAGTACACTAACGATACTAACAATACCCAGAGGTACACACAACGGAAACGGGACCACATGCCGCACGGTCCTCAAACCGGTAAGGAAATCTGCAGCAATTTCAATCAATTAAAAGGCTGTGATTGCGCTTTTTGTCGTGTATGCTCATGTATGCCCTCGCTGTTTTGAGAACCACACGGAGGACAAGCATTTATGACTAAGCTGTGTCAGAACGAGCCCCCTCACTAATAAAATTGTTCACTGGAGACGATTTCTTGCTGATGACCCGGACCGCGACTTTCTGATCAACGGTATTACGAACGGTTTTGACATTATAGACGAAATCTCAGTACCTGAGACAGCTTTTCAGTGTAATAATATAGAACTTGATCTAAACGACTTCTATCAATATTTTGTTCATTATTAAGATTGTTTTTAAAGTCAAATTAATACGCAAAGAGAGAGAGAGTATTTTTTTCTTTACAGTAACCGTCAATTTTTCATAATTTTATCCTCACAACTCGTCAAAAACTACTGGCCCGATTGACACCAAACTTTGGAATTAAATAGAGCTTGATCTAAACGAGTTCTATCAATATTTTTATTATTATTATGTTTGTTTTCAAGGTCAAATTAATACGCAAAGACAGGGTATTTTCGCTGCCTTTACTGCCTGCATAGTTAACGCTCAGCACAAAGCAAAAGCTTATTGTGTGCTGTTCAGTTACATAACACTTAAGGCCTCTTACTGTAAACACTGTGGAGGCTTTGGGGATTGCTAAATTCTGCAATCATAACGAAATACGTCTTGTATTTACATTAGCTGACGCTATTTTGTATAGCTTTTGAAGAATAGCCTAAATATTGGTAATGAAAATGAAGTGTTCAATTGCCAAGTGTTCATTTCGCTAACAGTTTGCGAAATCGGTTCTCGTATTTAATCTGACATTGTGCTTTTTGTTTTCGCCTTTGTTTTCATTTTCATGATCAAAACGCGAAGCCAAAAACAGCGTTTTTTATCCAGAAATACAACGCGTAACGACTGCAGCAACATTTTGCAAAAGCCTCTCGCATCGGCCAACAGTCACGCTGTGCATTACATTAAATGATATGTGCTTTATTTTCATACGCCAAATAGGCTGAGCATAGTGAAATGCTTCTGTTGGTTTTATAAGAACGACACGTGGATGCAAAATCTTACCTGGTCATTTCAAATACATTGAATTTTCATATAAATTATCGGCTTCAGTTACTTACTATTCTTGGTGAGGGTCAGGGAGAGGGGTGGAGTAAATAACAAAGTAGTGCTTTGTTATAGAAAGGTTTCGAACTGGCACACAAATTTTCTTAGCAAGGTTTCGAAATCTAAAAAACAGCATTTGTCTATTAATGAAAAGAAAGCCACACTCAGGTTTAAAAGTTTTTTAAATTATGCTGTAAATGAAACAGTAATTATATAATATTTTGGGTCAAGTGTTTAATATTTCCCCGTTAAGAAAGAGTTGCTCGTTTGTCCTTTTTAAGCGTTGTGTTGCGTTTCTGGATGTTCATGCTTGACAGAGAGCGTTACAATTCCACAAGAATATACACCAGAACCCCAGTATCGGACCACCCCGCAAATATGACCTCCCCGGGATCGGACCATCCCGCAAATACGACCACCCCGGGATCGGACCACCCCGCAAATACGACCACCCCGGAAATCGGACCACTTTTCGCCAGAACCGAATGAAACTCATTGGTTTCTATTATTAAGGAACCCTACAAATCGGACCACCCTGCAAATCGAACCATAAGACCACTTTTGTGAGTCCAAAACGCAGACAGAACCCCGGAAATCGGACCAGCCTACGCACATGTACTTAGGAAATAAACATCAATTGAGGTTATCAGTGTTGGGGATTAGAGTATTTAATAATCACAGGTTCACTGACTGCTTTGATTGGGATGGGGATTATGCCTTCTTGAGTACACAAAGGACTTGTTTGATTAAAAGAAACTCCGTCAGTGTGATTATAAAACAGGGTTTTTCTTGGTGTGTGATGTCGCATCTTCGGTCCTGATCATACAGTTTTAACCAATTTCAAACAAAACGGAAATTTTTAAAATAATAAATCAAAGTTTTTTTCAATTAATTAGTCCTAAAAACGCAACTTATTTGTATACTCAAAATCTTAATTGCATTTTCATTTTGTATATAAAGGGGGAGGCAAAAATGACCATTACCACAAACTTTCAAATCACGGAAAGCGCAAGAAAAAAGCGAAAACATCTCTCTATTCAGGAAAAAAATTGAGATAAAAAATTTAAGCAAAGTTGAAAGTCAGAGAAATTTAGCAGACAAATTTGGTGTGAGCAAATCTGAGTGACGTTGTCCGCATGGAAAGTTCATGTAAAAATTGATTAATTTTTCCGGTCAGATTTTTCCATCTTCAGATTTTTTCGACCCGAACAGAAAGATGCGTTATTATTTCATTTCATATGGGTACACTATTAACATAACAAAAATGCACTCTGACACATCAAATTTGCTCGAACCCAGAAATTCTGACCACTTTTGGCCAACCCCATAGGTCGTCCGATTTCCGGGGTTCCGGTGTACGTGTATGTGTGTGTTTTTATCAAGGTGATATAACTATTTCCGTTTTATTAAAGCGCATCGTGTGCTGTGGTGCATTATCGAATTCAAGGTGCGCTTTTTGTTCGATCTTTCTGTTACAAAACAAGTAGTTAGGAAAAAATCTTTGTTTGTCAAAAAAATTAGCAAGAGTTTAGTGGTCATAGTGACTGTTAATCACCGTCACCGTATCCTTTTTGGCTTAGTGTGGCGACATACCCACCTAACAAAGCCATGAGAGTGAGACCAAGCACACGGCATTCATTACTAAAACCGTCATAGCTATAATATATCGATTAAAAAAAGCATGTATATTGTCGTATAAAATTTTAGTGCTCCAGGTCCAATAAAATAATTTCACAATTCTTAGCAAAGATCAAAAAGTAACCAAAAGTTCGCAATACTTTGATCATAGATTCTGTATCACGTATCGATCTGATAATCGATAATCGATCTCAAACAAGCCTCCAAATATGAAGCTGTAACACTTTATCTTGGCCCTCTCAAGTTGCAGATAATAACAGGTTAATAACTTAACAGTAATCTCACCCCACCCCCGCCCCCCCCCCCCAGTGAGCACTGCAACGTTACATAAGCGTGGGATAGATTTCGCAATCTCATATCGTCGCTGCATCGACGTCGGATACTCATGAAATTCTGCTCGACGTTTGAACAGTTTTCTATCCACTACTGTATTATTACCTGCTCGTTAACTAGCCACGCCGGCACCGCCTCCCCCGTACCTCGCCCTGCCGTTGCCCCAAGGTTAAGTCGTACCCCCGTCTCCCTAACATTACCAGTCTAGTAGCCGTCCCCATCACATGCCCCTCCCGGTCAACTGAGCACTGACTTTGAAGTGTCTCCGGTTAATAGACTAAGAGGCCAGTTCTCGAAAACATGTGTAGAAAAATAAAGTTGACCTAAATTTGACCCTGATCGTGACTGCTAAGTCAAAAAAAATTGCCGATCTGCGAAATCTTATCTTTATCTACACGTGTGCTGAATTTTTGTCTTCCTGTGTCTAATTGTAGCGATAAATTTAATCCGGATAAATTTAATGCATGATATAAAGTTGCCGTATTGCATTTGCGTAGTTTCAAATACAAGCATTTTGTTTGAGGTCAGTTGTGTTCCGGCCAATAGCATTAAAGTGATGGATGTAAATACATGATGCTTAAAATATTCAACGCTATTCTTATGTATAATATACAGTAAATAACTGCCCATGCCTGTTAAGCAACAATGTTCTTTGCCATATAGATATTATGCTATATGGTTTTATCTGGATTCACTTTCTGCAGTGTGGCTCAGTTGTGCTTGCTGCTATAACTAGTTTTAAGACGATATTGTTAATGTATTGATTCGTTGGTGATTCCACCATGGGGCGTTGTTATAAAACAACTGACCTTTGACGAGATCTACGTGTTGTATATCAACACAGAGCGGAGGGATATTTTAAAAAGTAGTTACCCCTTAATGAGCATTAGTGGATCTGCAAAGTATAAAGGTATCATACCCAACAGACCGAGAAGCCGTATAAGTTTGTTGTTGAACTTGTTTAAAAAGTGGTTCCTGTCTTTTACAAGTACTATTTTCCGCGGAATCCCCAGTGGGTCTGCGGGGTAAACAGCTGTTATACACAACAGACCGAGGATGGCTGTTAAACAACAACGATCCTGCGTGGAATCGATTCATGTAATCGATTGTCCAGTGACTTTTCTACACTTTTTCACAAAAAATTACAAGACTGAGTACATCCATTTTGCTAAGATCAGCGTACTTCAATGAAGTGCCAGTCGTTCTTTTATTACACTTGGGCATTTGCAAATATCCCCTAGTGAATAGAATTTGTAGGAATATTTTAGCTGCAGTTGTTGCATATTTTGCCAGGTTTTTTTCGAGTTTGTCCGTGGAATTAGTCAGAGGTCGTTAGGGCTAGAAAGATGAAATTTGGATATGATAAACTTCAGTATGTCTAGTTGATCTTTCTGTATTTTTTTTAACTTCATTTCATTTTTTATTAAGAAAGACAAAAAAGATTGCGAAACAGGCGCAAGAAGCTCAGAGCAGTACTTAACACTTGACAAGCCTTTGACTTGCAAGGGTTATATGAATTTGTGCGAGCAAAATTCGTCCTTTTTTTCTTCTTGACACTTTTTCCGATTTTTTGTGTCTTCTTCTTCTCTGACACTATGGGCCCTACGATCCTGAAATTGGGACTTATGAAGACCTTGATCTGAACATGAGCATGTCACTTTTTATTTTCGTCTTTGCTTTCGTTTTCTTTGTTAACACGCCATGTGAAAAGAGTGTATTTTTTGCAAGTTAGTGCGTAGCATTTAACGACAGCACAGCATACAGCATAGCTTTGTGCGAGCTCTCACTGCGCAAATAGATAACAAGGCGTCTGCCTGGTCAGTCAATAAAACTTTAAGTCAACAACAACCAAACACTACTCGGCTTATAAGACGTATTCAAGCTGTGTTGTTTGTAATATATTATTCAAGAAATAACCCATTGAAGGAAGTATTTTTGCGTTTTAATTTTTGTCAAGTGTTTAACATTTCGCTAGCGGAATGAGCTTCTCGCTTAAACTGCCATGACATCAGCCTCACTGCATTCTTCTCCCAACTCTCAATGAATGCCATCACAGCATGCGGTGTACAAGTTTAAGTTGGCTGCTGCGTTTGAGCTATTTAACACTTGACAAGTCTTTGACTTGGTCAAGGCTTACATGAATTTGTGCGGGCAGGCGTTGGTGCTTTTCTTCTTGACGGTGAAAATTTTATTTTCTTGTCTCAGAATTTGTGCGGGCAGGCGTTGGTGCTTTTCTTCTTGACGGTGAAAATTTTATTTTCTTGTCTCAGCTTCTTTCGTGTGCAAGTTTAAGTTGGCTGCAACGTTTGGGTTTTTCAAATTGCCAAAGAGTGGTGAAATTTCGCTCGCTGATAGAGGTTGATTAGAAGCTTAGTTTTATACGATGGCACTGTGTCAGGAACGAGCAGCACCAGAGAAGAAATCCGATGCATGTACCCCATCCCCGCCAAGTTCCACCTATACAAGCAATGCAGCAGAATGCGATGCTGGTACCTACACCCCGCCAAGCTCCACCCATGCAAGCACTACAGGGAAAATGCCATGCATGTACCAACTCCCCCACCATGCTTCACCCATGCAGTGAAGAACCGCTTTCCAAATAAATGTTTCTTTTCATTTTCTTAAAATTTTAACATGCCCATAAAAGGTTCTCTGATTTAAAGTAAGAGCTTTCATATTGTTACAAAATCAATGTTTACCAGAAAACTTAATAAGTTTCAAATACAATACTCTATTATATATATATATATATATATATATATATATATATATATATATATATATATATATATATATATATATATATATATATATATATATATATATATATATATATATATATATATATATATATATATATATAATGAGCAGAATATTCAAACCGCTTCGAAAATTCCTTTACAGTACTAAAACAGTCGACGGTATTAATCCCGGATACTAAGATGATGTTATTAAATAAAATGTAAATTATACATATATGTAATAAAAATTCAATTCAATTAAAAATAAATTTTTAAAATTTACTAATACGTTTATGTTGAATGTTTCTCTTGTTCAAGTAATTTATGAGTCACTGCGTAATTACACTGATATATACCAGGTGACAATTAATAATGCCACTGTAAAAAAATTATTTTGACAGTATTTTGTACGCATTCCCTTTTTATGCTTTTTCGGTCATATAAAGAGCCTTACCTAACAATAATTGTTACAAAAAAGAAATTGTACTTTGTCATTATCCCGAGTTAATTATAAAGGACAAGTTAGAGCTATCAGGTTCAAAAGCATAGCTGAAGAGAACGTAAAAGCATCTCATGACAATAAACAATCTTTTCGATGATAACGCTACTGATTAAATCGATTTTTCTACAATACTCTAGTTTTGACTGTAATTGCTGTTCTTGCTATTCATTTTTATTATTATTATGATGTTATGCTTAACATATATATATATATATATATATATATATATATATATATATATATATATATATATATATATATATATATATATATATATAATGTTAATCATAACATCATAATAATAATAAAAAATAAATAGCAAGAAATAGATAAAACAACAAAACAACAATATACAACTATATTCAGCAGATAAATGAAGCCATAAATTCATTTCCGAAAAAGTTTGTTTTAATTGAGAGGCTTAGGCAATATCGTGAAACTTTTTAAGATTTCTTTCTGTGGCCGACTTATCGGTGAGACCAAAACTGAGTGAGATTAAATATTTAAATAAAAATTAAATTAAGCATATCAAGTCAAGTGACGTATTTTAAAAACATTACGTTAGTAGACAAATAATGTCAAGGCGAAGTAGACTCGTTTCTCAAAAAGGCACTCGATGTAACTCAAAGAATTAACTTGGATAACTTATCTGTTTTTAAGTCCGTCAGCCTTTTAGTGTTCTTTTCATTCGACTTTTTGCAATAACAATTTATATTTCTTGTGATGGAAATTTTAACTAAAAATATATTACAATTCAATGTGTCAATGGTGTTTATTCTATTATATATAGTGTACTTTAGAGTAGAGTTACATAAGTTAACATTAAATATGAATACCTATGACACTGTCATGAGTAAACCCCTTAGATAAATGCTTATTTACAAAAACAAATATGAGCTGAATTATCAGTTAACATTAAAAATGAATACATATGACAAGTTCGTTAATAAGCACATTTGGTAAACAGTTATTTACAAACACATATGAGCGGAATCATTACTTCCATTGTTAAAAAGAATAATTGGGAAATTAATAGCAATCAAAATGTTGAAAAAGTGCAAATGATTTGAGGTAATATGCAACAGATGTATTTTCATGATAGACTGGAACAATATACCAGAACTCAGTCTAACTAGGTTGCTTTTAAAAAGGTCATGAGCAGACCTTTGTAATCTGGTACCAAAAGAGCCTATCAGCGCCCATAGCTGTGAAGCACAGTGCCCAGTTGATAGTCTTTGGCACAAATGCAAAGAAGATCAAAATAAATAAGGTTATGCATGTGAAGAACATAGTACAAGTGCTCGCTCTTATACTTCACACTCTCCGAAGTTTGCCGCTAATGTGGTATTACAATCTTGATAAAGACATTGTGTTAATAGTATATTTCTGACATTGAGTAGTAACGGCATTGAACAGCCATGTCATTGAAAAGGTTTACACGATTTCACTTCAGAACAGTCAAGCATATTCAATCAAATAAGAGTTGTCTTTTCCCAAAGAACATTGCAGTCATAGCTTACAATATCGAGTAATTTTGGCCCAGGCTGTTTGGTGCGGGAGCGTTTTGACTTCACGACATGAATTATAGGAACTATGGTTGCATTTAAGTACCTCCAGTACCTCAACATGCATGCTGAACAGTCAGCAAGCAAAAGAGTAGGGTAAAAACCCCGGAATCACCGCACTTTGTGACGTCATACTGTCTGGAAGTGACGTCATCATGTCTGGACCGGAAGTGTTGTCTGGAGCGGAAGTGTTGTCTGGAGCGGAAGTGTTGTCTGGAGCGGAAGTGTTGTCTGGAGCGGAAGTCATGATAAGCGTTAGGATAGGCGCGGCCATCCATGACGTGATAATGACGTCATGATGACGTCATACTGTCTGGAGCGAAAGTCTGGAGCGAAAGTTGCTTGATAGTGTTGGCCGAGTCAATCATCATGAAGCCAACGAACTCCACCTGTCAATCAGTGTAACCATGGCAACAGACCCTAAAAAGTGATGACCTCCCCCCCCCCCATCGAAATTGTGATTTTTGCATATTTATCCGTTTCAGACGATTCTGAACATTTTTCATTTTTTTGGGTCGACCGACCCCCCCCCCCCCCTCGAAATTGTGATTTTTGCATATTTATCCGTTTCAGACGATTCTGAACATTTTTCATTTTTTTGGGTCGACCGACCCCCCCCCCCCCCTCGAAATTGTGATTTTTGCATATTTATCCGTTTCAGACGATTCTGAACATTTTTCATTTTTTGGGTCGACCCACCCCCCCCCCCTCGAAATTGTGATTTTTGCATATTTATCCGTTTCAGACGATTCTGAACATTTTTCTTTTTTTTTTTTGGGTCGACCGACCCCCCCCCCTCGAAATTGTGATTTTTGCATATTTATCCGTTTCAGACGATTCTGAACATTTTTCATTTTTTTGGGTCGACCGACCCCCCCCCCCCCCCCCTTCGAAATTGTGATTTTTGCATATTTATCCGTTTCAGACGATTCTGAACATTTTTCATTTTTTTGGGTCGACCGACCCCCCCCCCCCCCCTCGAAATTGTGATGTTTGCATATTTATCCGTTTCAGACGATTCTGAACATTTTTCATTTTTTTGGGTCGACCGACCCCCCCCCCCCCCTCGAAATTGTGATTTTTGCATATTTATCCGTTTCAGACGATTCTGAACATTTTTCATTTTTTGGGTCGACCGACCCCCCCCCCCCCCCCTCGAAATTGTGATTGTTGCATATTTATCCGTTTCAGACGATTCTGAACATTTTTCATTTTTTTGGGTCGACCGACCCCCCCCCCCCCCCCTCGAAATTGTGATTTTTGCATATTTATCCGTTTCAGACGATTCTGAACATTTTTCATTTTTTGGGTCGACCGACCCCCCCCCCCCCCCCCTGGACTTCACCGCTAGATGTCTCTGCTTTACAGCTGTACAGCAGTACAACTGTAAGTGAGACATTCATATACATAAGTAAAATTCTGCTGAGTCAGCAATTTTTGAACAAAGTTACACACCATATTTTGATTACATGGAAGTAGTATAAAAGCATGAGTGAAACATGTCAACTAGTCAACTAGTAATACATTGTGTGACGAGAAAAGACTTCACAATGTCAGCATTACTTCTTGACAGATGTATGACTATGGACGACGTCTTCAAAGTGAATTATACTAACTATGTGTTTTCAAAGCTTCCTACTTTTGAATGGGATTGGATGCAGCAAGTGAAGAATTTACATCTGCATTGGGAAGCTGTCGGAAAGACTATTCCAAGTGATTTCATCGACTCGTTTCTACGTGACTGTGAAGATCTACATATACTATCAACTTATGACATTGATTTAACATTTATCATATCAACTTATGACATTGATTCAGCCTTTATCAACGTGAATACAATTTGGGCAGAGGAGCTCATGTTAGTTGTAGCTGCAAGAATCATTTTACTTTATGATGATGATGTTCCATTGACGACGAATGTATCAGACCTTGTTCGGTTCAACCATGGACGAGTTGAAGTGAATTCAAAGCTTTGCAAGAAGTTTGAAAAGCTTGATTCAGCAGATGGTTGGGTATAAAAGAACGGACCTCAAAGGTATTAGTACATTGTAGACAGATGTGCAGAGACTATGGATGATGTGTTCAAAGTAAACTATATTGACTATGTGTTTTCAAAGCTTCCTGCTTTTGAATCGGATTGGATGCTGCAAGTGAAGAACTTACATCAGCATTGGGAAGCTGTTGGAAAGACCATTCCAAGAGATTGTTTCATCCGCTCGTTTCTACGTGAATGTGAAGATCTACATTTACCGTTAACTTATGACATTGATTCAGCATTTATCAACGCGAATACAATTTGGGCAGTTGAGCTCATGTTAGTTGTAGCTGCAAGAATTATTCTATATTATGATGATGATGTTCCAAATAATGTATCAGACCTTGTCCGATTCAACCATGGACGAGTTGAAGTGAATTCAAACGTTTGCAAGTTCTTTGAAAAGCTTGACTCAGCAGACAGTTGGGTATAAAAGGGAGTGGACTCAGCAGAGTGAAGTCATTTCTCAGCAGACAGTTGGAGGGAGTGGATCATCAATACATTGTGACAGTCATGGAGAACAAGACAAGCAACGCAGCGCAGCGTAGCGCAGCAGCGCAGCGCAGCAGCAGCTTTAAAATTAGTGCTAACTTAACCATTACTGTGGAGTATGGAGAATATGGGCCATTTCTACGCATCACACGTGGAGAGAGATGGTGTGCTTATTCACCATCTTTGTGGAAGATTGTGTTCCAGAGCTTGAAAAATTTACGCGACATTGGCTTCAAACTATACTTAACGCAAACGAAGTGGCTTGAAGTCATTTCATACTTGGATATGCGCTATGTGAGTTTTGTGCGCACGTCACGGTTTGAAGGGAAAGAATACACACATCACATCAACATGAATGATGGTGAATGGGAGACACTGCTTCAGGAGATGGACAACATCAACCCAGCCCTATCACCATGTGAGGAATGTCATGACAAGAAAACGATCATCAAGCTGCAAAAGGATGGTCGGATGAAGGTGTCAAAGCTATCCAAGAAAAGACTGACTGAAGTTCAGTTGGAGAACATGAATGTGCAAAATCACCTTGGACTTACCTGCGAGTATTGTGGTGCTTGTGGATATGTGGAGGATTATCATTGCCACTGCCACAAGTATAATTGCAAGTTGTGTGAACCAAACAACTTCTGCGGCAAGTGTGGAGTACTTAAAGTCAGTGAAGCAAAGTAAAAAGCTCACAAGACACACTGAATCAAGATGGATGCATGTTTTAAAAATGCTTATGTTGACTTGATGATTGCTAAACTTGCTAGCTGTGGCACTCCAGACTATCAACTTTATCATTTGGATGCTTTTTGGGATGTTGTACATCATAGTCTTGATGTGATTGAACTGCATTCAAGATTTCTTGGAGAATGTCATAAAATTGGAATAGAAGAAGATCCTGACTTTGACTTTGATTCTGCACTTTATTCTGCTCGTACTGATGTAGAAGTATATTTCACCGTAGTGGATCATTTGAGAGATTGTTGTAAAGAAGAAGAGGACACCGAGCAGCTTTATCAGGTAAGATATAAAAACCTTTTAATCATCTTTGTAACAACATAGTGAATTGATAACAATGTTTTTTTTTCTTCTTACTAGCAAATTTAGTTTTATGTGAGTGGTTTCAACGTAAACAAAGAAAGAACATGATAGAAGAGGCAGCAAATATATTAAAAGATATATTATTACAGGAAGAAACCGACATGTCAGAATAAAGAAACAAAGTCAACATGGAGAATCTTGTTGTGTGAGACTTGATGTGCAGACGTGTGAACATGGAGAAGTGTGTTAAGTGAACAGCAACTGGAAAAAAACTTGCTAAACTTGACAGACTTGTGCTGCATTGATTCAAGACTCACAAGACTGCATAATGGCGGACATGACACTGAGACAATATATTATGCAAAAAGCTTATTGTGAAGAAATGTTATCCGCTGTAAAAAAGTTTGCCTATTTAGTCTGTCCTGCTTGTCAACATGAAGAGTGTTCAGAACATACTTGTCATGCTGCATGTGTTTATACATATTGGAATGAAGCTAAATATTACATTCATTTAGATAAAGTGTTAGAGAATGCAAATCAACGTTGTGAGAAATATGGTGTAGATGTTATTACATTGGATGAACTCAGTCATTGGTTAATGTTCATTGAAGACCAATGGTCTCCAGTGATTCATACCATTGTATCTATACTTGATTTGTAAATACATGTTAGTTATAAATACATGTTAGTTATAAATACATGTTACTTAAGTTACTATGTTAGTTAAGTGATGTTGGTTGAGTTATAAAATAAAAGCTGTTCTGTTGAGAAGGTGGTTTTCATTCGGTGTGACCATGTCGACGTGGAAAGACTACTTGACCAATATTTACTTCAAACCTGGACAGCCTGGAGCATTTGCTGGTCCTTACAAACTGTATCACATCTTACGAAAACATAATCAAGCAGTCACACAGTCACAAGTGAAGAAATGGCTGCAGGATCAAGATGCTTTCAGTTTACTACAACCTGTCAAATACAGGTTCAAAAGACAACGTGTGATTACACGTGGCATAGATGACATGTGGGATATTGATTTGGCTGATATGGGAAACATAGCTCCCTATAATGATGACATACGCTTTTTACTCATTGTCATTGATGTGTTTTCCAAATATGTCTGGGTACAGCCAATACCTAATAAATCACATACCAGCGTCATACAAGCTTTCCAAAAGATTTTTCATGACACACGACGAAGACCGCGAACTCTAAGGTCTGATAAAGGAACAGAATTTAAAAACAGATGGGTAAAAGCATTTTTGAAGAAAGAAGGCATTCATGCTTATACCACAAAGAATGAAACCAAAGCCAACTTTGCTGAAAGAGTCATTCGTACTCTGAAGGGAATGATGTATCGGTATTTTCTACATAATCAAACTTACCGTTACTTAGACATTCTTCCAGACTTGGTGTACAATTACAACCATAGACCTCATGGTTCTCTTCCTAATAAATATGCTCCAGCCGAGATTCGTAAAGACAACGAATCAAAAGTGTGGAAGTATATGTATGTTGACAAACTGAAATTGAAACCGAAGAAGAAGAAGTATAAATTTAACATTGGCGATCATGTTCGCATTTCTCACATTAAATACGTGTTTCAACGCGATTATCACATCAAATGGACGGAAGAAGTCTTCATTGTCACACATCGTTGTAAGAAGCAAGGAATACATTTGTATCGTGTGAAAGACTTTTTAGACGAAGATATTGATGGTCATTTCTATGAAGAAGAACTGCAGAAAGTGACCAAAGATATTGAATCTATTTATAGAATTGAAAAAGTCTTGAAAACACGTAAAAGACGAGGAGGAGGTGTGAAAGAATTATTTGTCAAGTGGTTAGGTTGGCCAAACAAGTTTAACAGTTGGGTGAAAGAAACAGACATTCAACAATGAAGCATCCATTTACATGTTTGGTCTCTGGACCTACAGGCAGTGGCAAAACGTCTCTGGTGAAGGAAATTCTAGAACAAAAGTTGATTCAACCCTCTCCAAAAAGCATTTTATGGCTTTATGCAGCAGATCAGCCTTTGTACAAGGGAATGAAAGGCGTGGAATTTTACCAAGGCATTCCAGATGACATTGAAGAACGTTTTAACCCGAAGAAACCAAACTTACTTATCATTGATGACTTAATGACGAAATGTCATAGTGATGAGCGCATGACACGTCTCTTTAGTGTTAGCAGCAGTCATCAAAATCTAAGCATTATTTTTATTGTGCATAATTTATTCCATCATGGGAAAGAGATGCGAAATATTAGTTTGAATACACATTATATCATTCTGTTTAAAAATCCGAGAGATAGTCAACAAATTAGTACATTGGCGCGGCAAATGTATCCTGGAAGATCTCAATTTCTCATAGAAGCCTATCAAGATGCTACTAGCAAACCTCATGGTTATTTATTCATTGATTTAAAACCAAAGACAAATGATCAACTACGTATTCGTACAGGCATTTTACCAAAAGATACACATTATGTATATATTGATAAAGCAGTGTATGAACAAGAACCAACTCATTTGACCATTCGCAGTCAAGATGTCTAAACGTATTCGAGCGAACCAGCCGTTTCTTCATTTGCTTGCACGCAGTGGGCCTAAACGACGTAAATCCTTGCTACAGCAAGCTACAAAAGAGGAATTAACAAGCTTGTTTGAAATTTGTTTGAATATATTGCAAGGACATTTACCCTTAAGCTCAAAACGGTTTAAGGAATTTAAACGTGAACGTCATACGCTACGTACTCTAGCAGATAAGAAGATATCCCTTCGACGAAAAAAGAAGTTGATTAATCAGAAAGGAGGATTCATTGGAGTTATTGCTAGATTGGCATTGCCCTTGTTAGCCAAACTGCTGTTAAAATGAAACATACGATGAAAATGGTCCTCATTCCTGAATATGAATACAAACTGTTATTAGAAAAGAAGGGAAAAGATGGTGAAATCAAAACGAAAGTGAATAAACTTTTACGTGGGAAACGAACACGTGAAAAGGCTATAGAAATGTCTCAACTTCTTGGTCGTCATTTACGAACAAGTCAGTCTAGGCAGCAAAAGCCCTCATCATCATCATCATCACCACCTGAAAAGCCAGAAAAGCTAGTGTTAAGTCATTTTCAACCTATCTATCATGGGAAAGTAACACAACTTTTAGCAGAACTGAAGAAACATGGTACGACATGGTCAGACAAGAATGAACTTGTGTTGAAAACGGGCGATATTATAGCAAATTCCAACATGGTTGATTTGATGAAAGAAGCATTGGTGGCGACAAGAAGAAAAGAACGAGTCAAACCACATGGTTGGCATCCATTTATCCAGGAAATTGTTGATGCTAATATTCCAAAAACAATGTTTAGTAAAAAGACCACTCGTGACGACATTACAACAGAAATGAAACAACGTCAACAAAGACAGTTTCCTGAAGGATGGGAAAATTTTTAATATGGTTGAAAGAGCTATGGTGTTGTTGCCAAGAAGAGAAACCAACTATTCCTGTAAAAATAAGATGTACAAGCGCGTGTTGTGAAGGAGAAATAAAAGACCATGTGAATGAGGATGAGATTTGGCATACTTGGTCGAATGGCGCGCGCTATCGTGAGGTATATAGGCAACGTCAACGCACCTATACCATTTAGTTCCCGTCCATCATGGAGTCGACAAGCTTTTACATCACTTTGCCTAGCAATGCGAGTATGACCTATTATCCCAACAACAAGGCTTCGAATTATCAAATTCGTATGCCTCGAACCATTTATCTGAATGGAAAATATGAAGTGGCTTTAGCTGAAATTCAATATCCACATACATGGACAACGATGATACATGGCATGGACTATTCTATTCAGTATCGACAACAACTATTCGATGATCCTGTTCTTAGCACTCTCTATATTCCTTATGGGTACTATAGAACCATACAAGAACTATGTGAGGCAGTCAATGAAGAAGCAACTAATACTCTGAAACTTACAGAAGCTATTCGGCTAAAGTATGATAAGATTAGACGACGTGTGTTTCTATTTCTCGATTATGGCTATGAAGTGTCCTTTTCCACTGGATTAGCTGAGATTTTAGGATTTATCCCAGATCAATGGTATACTGAAAAATGTACAGCTGACAAGTTGTTGGTGATTATTATGTGCCTTTGCTACGTTCTGTTGGGATACAAGGCCATGATGGAGATATTATCATGAAAACGTACAGCCAACCGCATTATGTTCCTGTAAATACATCCAAATTTGACATGATAGAAATGAATATTAAGGACGACACAGGTTATAATGTTCCATTTCAAACTGGAAAGGTGATCTGTAAACTTCATTTTCGACCAAAAGCAATATGAAAGCTTATACACACGATCCGTCTGCATATCGCAACCATTTTCTTCGTCAAGTGGGCGGGGAATTACCAGGATTCAAAGGAGCGCGAATCCAATATGGTGATGGTATTGGTTCCATACTGGGATCATTGGCTCGCAAAGCTATTCCACTACTTAAGGCTGGGGCTAAGATCGTTGCGCCACATCTTAAGAAGGCTGCAAAGAATGTCGCGAAAGATGTGACGGGCCGAGTAGCAGAACGTGTGTTTGGAGAACAAAAGCGTATGCAACCGACGAAACGTGCCAGAAGACGAAAAACAGCCAGACGGATAACATCAAAATATCGCAAAGATATTTTTTAAAGAAAAGAAAAAAAATGTCTCTCATTCATAATCATTCGTGTGAATGTAGTCTTTCTCCATTGGAATGGTTTCACGTACCACCGACGCAAACTGCTGTAGAGAAAAGTTATAATGTTGACTATCAACCATTGACTACCATTAGAGAAGGCGCTCCAATAGAATTCTACATTCCTGCGAGTACAGAAGAATATCTAGATTTAAAGAACAGCAAACTTCATATTGTATGTCGCATTCTAAAGGCTGATGGAACAGCTTGTGGCGCAGATGATAATGTATCTTGCATCAATGATGTGTTTAATGGGTTATGGTCTAATATTGAATTGTTTCTGAATGATCGTTTGGTTTCGCATAGCAACAATACTCATGGTTATACCAGCATTATCTCTCATCTCATCCATGATTCGGAAGAAAGTCTGCATTCTGAGCGCTCTATGCGTCTCATGTACAAGGATACTGCTGGGTCAATGAATAGTCATGAGGTGAAAAGACCTAATCATGAACAATATGTATCCGGGTTTCATGTCAATGCTGACGGTGGTGACTTGGCTGAGCAAGGCAATAATGGTTTACATCATCGTTATTTGCATATACGTCTTAGCCGTGATGTTATGCTCACAGGTGGTTTAAGGATAGATTTGTTTGAGCAGGATCGTTATCTTCCGAATGGCATCAGTTTGAAATTGCGTTTCCATAGACAAAAAGATGACTATGTATTGATGGCTGCAAATAATACCTATAAGGTAGAAGTGAAAGAGGCATTTTTAACCATTCGCAAAGTGAGGGTGAGTCCAGGTATTCAGTTAGGACATACAGATGCATTGATGAAAAGTCCTGCCAAGATCATCATCACTAGAAAAGAATGTAAAGTCTTAGCTATTCCAGCAGGATTTCAGTCTTTTGTGAAAGATAACATCTTTTTGGGTCAATTACCAAATCGTATTGTTATTGGTCTGGTTCATAATGAAGCTTTTGGTGGATCAGTATTGAGGAATCCATATGATTTCAAACATTTTGATCTGGACTATATGCAACTGTACACGGATGGTGAACCAGTTCTATCCAAACCTCTCAAGCTTGACATTACACAGAACAAATACCTGGACGCTTTTGAAACGCTTTACAAATCGTTTGATCGGTTGAATGGTGAGAAAAGTTCCATTATAAAACGGGAAGATTGGCCTAGAGGTTATGCTTTATTTTCGTTTGACTTAACACCGGATTATGATGGTGATGATCATTTCCCCCTGATCAAGCATGGGAATTTGCGGCTAGAAATGAACTTTGCTAAGGCTTTGCAACCTACCATCAATGTCATTGTCTATGCTGAATTTGACAACATTATTGAGATCAGTGCAAATCGCAGCATCCAATTCGACTACCAGTCATGAATACGAAGCAGATTGATGCCATATTGAGTCATGATGTCATGACCAAAGACTTGTTTCAAGGCGTGTTTGCCATGGACCAGTTACCGTCTTTACAACGCGGCGCCTATGTGATCAACACAGACGATCAAGATGAACCAGGAGAACATTGGGTGGCAGTGTATTATGATAAAGACCCTGCAGAATATTTTGACTCTTATGGACTGTTCCCTCTCGATGATCGTTTAGACATATTTTTAAGAAATGACTATATGTATAATTCTATCTCATTACAAACGCCAATATCATCGTCATGTGGTTTTTATTGTGTATATTATATATTACATAGAGCTCGAGGAATATATTAAAAAGAAAGGATGGTGATTTTATTGTAAAGGATTTTGTATATAGACATTATAAACCATTGTTTTATTAATGTTGTTGTTTTTATTAATGTTGTTGTTTTTATTAATGTTGTTGTTTTATTAATGTTGTTATTGTAGTAGTTAAGTTGTAGTTGTTATATTAGTTAAGTTGTTGTTATATTAGTTAAGTTGTTGTTGTTGTTGTTGTTATATTAGTTAAGTTGTTGTTGTTGTTAAATAAAACAAATCAAGTTTCAAACAACTGTCTTGTTTATTGGGTTCTATTCACAAAGTTTACAAACACTATTTACAAACTCTTAACTACAAAGTCTATTTACACTATTTACAAATTCTTAACTACAAAGTCTATTTACACTATTTACAAACTTTTATTTACACTATTTACACTATTTACAAAATTCTTAACTACAAACTCTTAACTACAAAGTCTATTTACACTATTTACAAACTTTTTATTTACAGACACAGTCATTTTTCAATACATTCATGAATGCATGCCATTCATTAGAATCTAAATTGATATAGGTATCATAGACATTATACCCGTGTTTGTAAATGCTATGAAAGCTCACATAACACACATCACCAAACTTTATCACTTTCACAGTTTCATGTTCAGACAGTTTCAGTTCATATCCTTCTTCCAAGTTCATCAGCCGCATCAACCGCATAGGTTGTGGCAGCTCAATGGATTTGGTACCCCGCATAAGTTGTATTCCATACTCTTTGAATTCAAGCGTTAGATTCTTTCCAATCCAATGCTTGTAACAGCGCGTTCCATTCCACTGTGCTGAGGGTGATGTAGTCGTAGCATTCTGTAAGCTCGTCATATTGGCGAAATTGTACAAACACGTCTAGACCGTTCTCAGTCACACGCACTTCTAATTCATTTGAGACTGCTAGGAGAAAGCCGGGTATTCTCAACTTGTCTAGATGATCCTTCAACACGGATTGGTCATCAAGCGATAGGACGAGATACTGTCCAAAATGTCGTAGCACAATATCATCACATAAGTTTCTCATGTATGAGAATCCATATGTTATGGGTTCATAATCCAACACATAGTCTTCCATCTCGTCCATGTATTTTATACTCGGATGATGTCGAAAAGTGGATGTTGTATCGCTTCTAGGAATCGTAAGACTGCGCGCCAGTTCTTGATATCAAAGAAGATCAACTGTGCATAGGGTGTATCTGGCACAACTCCCTTATAATCCTTTGGATAATCCTGTAAAAGATTTCTACAGAATGTCACACGTATCTTAGAATCATATTCAGCCACCGTCACTTCCAGTTTATTTTCAAGTCTGCGTTCAAACCCAGGTTCAAGCGGTATGTTTTTAAAGTCTTTCCACACTTCAGGTTTAAACCGATAAGCAGAACTTCTCCGATAACCCATCATCACTTCATTCCTCTCATTAACTTTAAGGTAAACACCATCGTCCAACATGAGTGCATTCATGATTGTTACCTTGTTATGACTTGTCGTCTTGTCTGCGAAGCCTTTTATCCACTTCTTTCACCTGCTTCTTCAGCATTTTCCATTCAGGTATTGTCAGCAAAATTCCCTTTTTCGTTGGACGGTTTTTTTCCAGTCCCCTCATCTCTGAGGTATTTGCGAATGTTTACCACACCTTCATTACTTTGTTTCATAATCTTGATATACTTTCCATTGCCTAGAGAAAGCATTCCATCCCACGACTGTGGTGTTGGTGCTACCGCCGTCTCCACTTTTAATTTTTGATGGTAGTGTCAGAATGTTTCACATTCATGTCTTTGACTGTATCAGCAAGAGTATCCATATCCGTTGTTGCAGATCTTTTCCGATTCATGTTGACGCTTCAGTGTTCACACCTCAACTAACTCTAAAGTTGAAGTGTCTCCCCCTTATATACTGTAATGCCCATGCGCCAAAGTGGAATAGCCATCACTCATCACATATCGCTTGTCATCAAAAGGAGAGAGAGCCACTTTCCTCAACTTCTCCGAGAAAATCTGGTGGTCATGACTTCGAATGATGTGTCCTGTAGTCATCGTTTGCGTTTGGTTGAACAAACTGTCTCTATACTGCTGATGTTTCATACGTCTTTGACACGCGCGAGTGATGCCTTTAGCCGTACGTTTTTCTTTCCCACCATATATCATACTATACATTTTCGGCCGAAGTCCAACAAACTCTTCAATGGGAATGCCCGCCGTCTCATCTTTCATTTTCCCAAGCACTTTCTTGTTCACGTTGGAATGCAGGAAATGATCTGGGGGATAGTCACTTGTGTCGAACAAGTCGGCATCTTCCTGCATGTCTTTGTATATATCGTCCGTTTCTATGTCATAACATAGACTGTCGGTGTCGCTGAACAAGAGTTTGGCGTCGGGATACTTGGTCATGATGTAGTTGTAATGAAAGTGGAACATGAGCACCTTGCTGAGGTCGAGAATGGTGAAACCAACTTGAATGGGTTTATCCAGAAGCAGATCCACTTTGCGCAAATGTACCGCGGTCAAATCTTCGTTGAAAATTCTAAATTTGTGGAAGGAAGGTTTGGCCACAAGTTTCTTGAACCGCTTTTCCTGGTGAACAAGTTCCACATTGATGCGTTTTCTTACATTTTCCATGGTTTTGCCAAACACAGAGTTGTTCATCAATTTGAAAAAGTCTTTCTCAAACGGGTTCTTGGCCAACTTTCTCTTTTCCGTGTTCAAGGAGATGTATTTTGCCAACCATTTGCTCTGTGCAAACATGATGGCACGGTGCACCTTCGTGACTTTCAATCCCAGTGAGACATATTGCTGTAAATTTCTATAATGAAGCACATATTTCTTCTTGTCACACAGGTTGGGAATGAGCTTTTCACTAGGTTTGCCTTTCATGTTTAGATCTTTCCGTAGCTTCTGACTATGCTCTGACAATTCTCCCACTTTCACACATTTCCGTTCTGGAGCCACTGGATAGTGATTATGACGATCATGGATTGCATATGGGTATTCCAAATCCACTTCTATAATGTACCCAATCTCGTCATCTTCATCCACATCCATAAAGTCAATGGATTCTGGCTCGCTCACCCACATAAATCCACTTTCCGGCATGCTTTGCGACATGGCCCAGCCATACAAGTTGTTTGCATCCAGGTACGTAAAGTAGTTGGTCGGTTTCCTGGGATCGTAATCTGCTACGTAGGGGTTATTTGCTTTCGCATACTTGTGTGTGATGACAGATATTCCTCCACGTAGACCTTGTTCAACCATTTGGTACATGTCAATGTCGTTGATCAATTCCAATTTCACCTTTGTCGCTTTCAACATGGCATCCCACGACAGTCCTGGCGCTGTATAGTAGTGAGCAGGATCCAATTCATACGTGTTGAGACATACGTGACGAAAGTTTTCAAACACGTCAGCCAGCAACAACACATCTGATTTCAGGTACAGGTCATGGTATTCGCCAAATGTAGTACAGTGGAATGTCTCCCACACCTTCTGCGCATGCGCATAATCCTCATCACTAATGTCTTCTTCACTGAGCAGACTGTAAAACTTGTCCTTGGACGGCAGTTGTGTTTCAGCAAACTTGGATGGCTCATCCACGTAATCATAAGGGTACACTCCCTTTCTCAACAGTAAATCTTGTTGGTCACTATCGTGAATGTGTGACGTCATGTGATAAAAGTTGTCTTTCCCTTCTGCTGCCAGGTTGGATACCAACTTCTGTAGAGAAGTACTCATGAACTGAAAGCTGTCTGTAAATTTCAGATTGCTCATGGTGAATGCAATATATTTCTCAACGGTATTGGGAATGACTGTAATCCTTTCGTTTTTGAACTTTCCAATTTCTTCCATGATCAAATGGCTGTCATAGCCTCGTAAATTGTGGAAAAACACAGGAATGATGAAAGAATCTTCAACATCCTGCTGATCTTTTCGAAATCGAAATTGTAAATTGCATTCATTATGTGCAGCTCCGCGGTATTTGCCATTGATATGATCATGATCTCTCACACGATCTGCTCCTAGAGGCTCATGACAAATGTAGCAATCTGTTGCGTTCTTATAATGCTCTTCATCTTCACAAGTCATGACTATTTTCTTTTTCTGTTGTAGACCATGCACAATACGATCACGTTCATATACCATATGGTCTAAAAAGACTTTCACAGCATTATCGCCTCGATACAGGACTGGCGCACGTGTATCATACTGGCTGACAACCACATAGGCAAAGCTGTTTGGACGATGATGTTGATACTTGTCTCCTTCATGCTTTTTCGTGAAGCATTCAAAGTCTGCATAAATGGCAAACGGCGCTCGCTGTTGTTTGGCTACATTCTTGAACTTGATGAAGGGTTCCTTGGGGAATGATAAACGTTGTGCGCCATGCTTGCCACACACTTCACGATGCTCATCTAAAAGCTCTTGTCGCATAAACCCATGAAGACAGTTGAAACAATAAAATGCTGCATGCTGATGGTTTGATCGATAAGCCATCAGTCTGCTGAAATTCTTGATGAGGCAGTAATGTCTTGTCTTGTCATTGCTAATCAAAAGCAAATTGATTTCTCTCACACTGGTGTTTCGACTGAGTTGTATGGGAACAACGACATCATGTTCATATCCAAACACGTTAATGGACACATCATTCTCCTTTTCAAACTTTAGAATGTCTGTAATCGGTGTTGGAAATGTCATACCTTCCACCTTCAATTCGTTCTCAAATGCTTTGTATTGATGTACACGCTGTGGGTCATTGCTTGTTGAAGGGTGAAGGTGAGCCAATACAGACCATAAGAAGCACTTGTTGTCTTTATTCTGAATGTTTAATACACCTAATGTATTCTTCACTCTCTTCGGTAGTGGGATAAAACTGCTCGCTTCCAGTGGCGCTGACGTAGCTGTATGCACTTCAATGAATAATATGTTATCCAACACCCAGCCAGAACCTTGTCGCTCATGTTCATCAAACCTGGTAAATAATTCTTTATAGGCTTCTGGCAAGTCCTTCTCAATATCCGCTGGATTATATGCTGCATATGTCGGACTACTGATGAAGGCATTATCCACCTGTTCTACCATCACGCCTTCAACATTTGGTGTCATTTTCTTGAAGCGTGCATGTACCGCAATGTACCATTTCATGCCATGGTTTAACGTCTCTAGCAAATGTCTCTTGATTCTATTCTCTTGTTGTCGCATTTCGAGTAGCAAATCCGATCCATCTTCAGGCTCAAACCGTCTTTCCTGTGCGTTTTCACCAAGACTCACTCTTCTGCCTCGACCTACTTGTCCTGTCTCTTTCTTTCTTTGTTCTTCATGAGACACATTTTCCATCTCATCACATGCATGTGTCTCAAATGCATCCAAAGATGGAAATATTTTAATACATTCACCGCAGAGGACTGGATCAGGTCTTTCAACATCATCTTGTAAGGTCTTTCGTCTCTTGACTTCAATCTGCTCAACAAGCTCTTCACGAGCACGTTTCAACCTAGCTGGTTTACATCTATGTGTCACGAACACTTCCAGAGATGGAAATGTCACATCACAATCATGACAGTAGACTGTTGCCATCGTTGTTGTTTCTTCAACTGCTAGAACTGAAATGAAGTAAAATATACGTTTCACTCTTCCTTTTATACCACTTCAATGGTGTGTTAACTCAGCAGAATGTATCACTAGTTGACTAGTTGACATGTTTCACTCATGCTTTTATTCTACTTCCATGTAATCAAAATATGGTGTGTAACTTTGTTCAAAAATGCTGACTCAGCAGAATTTTACTTGTGTATATGAATATCTCACTTACAGTTGTGAAGTTGTACTGCTGCACAGCAGAGACATCTAGCGGTGAAGTTAAATAGTCTGCCAAATGGTATTCATCCGCGAAGAAGCACTGTAATGGTGAAATTTTTAGTCAACTATAACGAAAGTTATAACGAAAGTTATTACAATTTTAAGTTAAAATGGCGGTAAAAATGCATACAGCCAGCTGCGCAAATAGCCTATGACTACTTTATAACAAAACTTTACATAAAACTGAATCAAATGGTGAAATTTTCATATAAATCGACCAAGTATAATGAAAGGTATTGTTTTACAAAGTTTCAATTAAGCAAATAACCAAAGTTTGTTTACAAAGTTTGTTTACAAATTTTCAATTATGTAAATAAGTCAAGTTTGTTTACAAAGTTTGCTTACAAATTTTGTTTATAAAGTTTGTTTACAAATTTTGTTTATAAAGTTTGTTTACAAAGTTTGTTTACAAATTTTGTTTATAAAGTTTGTTTATAAAGTTTGTTTACACAGTTTGTTTACAAAGTTTGTTTACAAAGTTTGTTTACAAAGTTTGTTTACAAATTTTCAATTATGTAAATAAGTCAAGTTTGTTTACAAAGTTTGCTTACAAATTTTGTTTATAAAGTTTGTTTACAAATTTTGTTTATAAAGTTTGTTTACAAAGTTTGTTTACAAAGTTTGTTTACAAATTTTTAATTATGTAAATAAGTCAAGTTTGTTTACAAAGTTTGCTTACAAATTTTGATTATAAAGTTTGTTTACAAATTTTGTTTACAAAGTTTGTTTACAAATTTTGTTTATAAAGTTTGTTTATAAAGTTTGCTTACACAGTTTGTTTACGAAGTTTGTTTATAAAGTTTGTTTATAAAGTTTGTTTACACAGTTTGTTTACGAAGTTTGTTTACAAAGTTTCAATTATGCAAATAACTAAAGTTTGTTTACAAAGTTTGTTTACAAAGTTTGTTTACAAAGTTTCAATTATGCAAATAACTAAAGTTTGTTTACAAAGTTTGTTTACAAAGTTTGTTTACAAAGTTTACTTTTTATTTATAAAGTTTCAATAAACACTTACCGAAATAGTTGTCACTGGATGCCATCCCTTGATCTGATGTGATCCAATTGCTTCCTTGCTCCACTCACCGAAATGACTGTCACTGCTGGATGCTCATCCCTTATATACCCCTCTGATGGAACTGAAGCTGACTTGACAGAATGTTGCTCGCCTAGGGGAGGGGGGGAGTCAGTCCCGACTGCCGCCTAGGGGGGGGGGGTGGTCGACCCAAAAAATGAAAAATGTTCAGAATCGTCTGAAACGGATAAATATGCAAAAATCACAATTTCGAGGGGGGGGGGGGGGGTCGGTCGACCCAAAAAAATGAAAAATGTTCAGAATCGTCTGAAACGGATAAATATGCAAAAATCACAATTTCGAGGGGGGGGGGGGGGGGTCGGTCGACCCAAAAAAATGAAAAATGTTCAGAATCGTCTGAAACGGATAAATATGCAAAAATCACAATTTCGAGGGGTGGGGGGGGGTCGGTCGACCCAAAAAAAAATGAAAAATGTTCAGAATCGTCTGAAACGGATAAATATGCAAAAATCACAATTTCGAGGGGGGGGAGGTCATCACTTTTTAGGGTCTGTTGCCATGGTTACACTGATTGACAGGTGGAGTTCGTTGGCTTCATGATGATTGACTCGGCCAACACTATCAAGCAACTTTCGCTCCAGACTTTCGCTCCAGACTTTCGCTCCAGACAGTATGACGTCATCATGACGTCATTATCACGTCATGGATGGCCGCGCCTATCCTAACGCTTATCATGACTTCCGCTCCAGACAACACTTCCGCTCCAGACAACACTTCCGCTCCAGACAACACTTCCGGTCCAGACATGATGACGTCACTTCCAGACATGATGACGTCACTTCCAGACAGTATGACGTCACAAAGTGCGGTGATTCCGGCGTTTTCACCCTACTCAAAAGCATGCTATATGTTTTAAGTATGCAGTAACTGAAAAATTACAGTTGTGGACAATGTTCTGTTTGAAAAGAAATTATGTACTGTGTTTAAATACGTTAATCGTAAACAATTTAAATCGAACTAAAAAGAAAGTCGGTCTAGCATTCACTATGGCAACATCCGTGATTTAACGTTTGGGCAAAAAAATCGGACAAAAACTAAACTAAAAAGTTCACTGAATATACCACTAACATTTATGTCAAATACGCAAACAAGGACCAATATTAAGAAGTACAGACGGACTAGAATGCGATGATTGTGCGATTATTGTTTTATGAGCGGCCTCACAACGAGAGTTCCCGCAAGTCAACAAATTTCAGTCATTTAGCTGAAACAAGCATTAACTAACCCATCAAGCCCACAAAATGCTACCATAAAGACTGTATAACACTTAAAAATGTGTAGTGATCTCTAAAGGATGTTGGTTGTCTAACAATGCGCAGAAAATAAACAATTATTCAATATCCTACGTAACAACAACCCTTCAGTGAAATTCTACGACAAAGACTGCATGCCAGACCTCAAGAACGTACAAGAGCAATACATTGCAATATCTCAAGTAAGTCCATCGCACAGTTAGTAAGCCTGTAAATTCCCTTAATACCAGAGTCCACCATGAAGATACCTAAATAAAAGCATCATAAGACAATCATATAAATGATTTTGTAAACGTAAATTCAGCACAAGCAAGCAAACAAGAACAGACAACTGGATAGCTAAAGAAAACAAACATTTAAATGAATGAAACTTGTGCAGACCCAGTATAGAAAATGAAAAACACATCTGCTTGTACCTGCATCATACCTACATCGTCAGTGCTACTAATGGGCGCCCTGAAAGTATATAATAACAGATAACAATTTACCATTTTCTCGACAGAAATCACATTAGAGTAAAAGAGTTAGATCTCAAAAATTTGGAAATATCAAAGCAGGCAGATTAGCGCTGCTATCAACCACACCACGCAGAGTTTTAAAAATTCTAAATGACTTTAACATAAAAATAGAATCCAAGCACAAGGTACACGTACAGCTCCTGACCGATTCGAAAGAAAAACATTTGGACGCAATCAGTAGAAGCAATCGCCCCAACAAAACATCATGAAGCATGCTAAGATCAAACCATAGGCTTCAAGTGAATTCCAAAAGTTTGCGAGTAAAATACAACCTGCGTAGCACCAGAGCAATATGCAGATATATTGCAATCCGTGGAACTGAGTGGAACAAGGAGGGCGTCAAATATGATTTGAAAGGCTTCAAGAGTTTTGAATGACATTACTAAGTAAGATTCATGTTAAATCTCTGCTCCCAACTGCAAACATTGAATGTCATCCACTTCAAACACTCTACAATAAGTATAAATCGTTCAAAGTCAATGTAGGACGTGAATCCGACAATCAACGACCCATGTAAAATAGCAGATTCTATAGATACAACTTTGAGTTGAATCACGCTATTGACCACAATGGTAGTATAATTTTTGTAACATTTTATTGTAATGGCTTCAAACTTTCACTCATAGAACTCAGAGTTATCGGATAAATATGATACTGTATCTTCAAGAAACTTGGTGATGTGAATCTGAATTGCATATCCTGAACAGTCTATTTGAAAAGGTGTATATCACTTAGACTTCACCAAGTGACTCTTCTAAAGGCCTAAATATTGGAAGAAAACATGAAGACCTTGCTTTCTTTATAATAGAAATCTTGTCAGTGTGAAATCCATTAACTACAATGAAAACTGGGTTATTGGTTCAGATGTACCCGATGATTAAAAAACTATACTGATATTAAATACCTATTTGCCACATGAGGGTAATAAAAATTATGCTACCTTTACAGAATGTAGAGAAAAGATATAATCTATCATTCAGGACAGTAATCAAAATAGCATATATATCATGGGGGATTTCAATGCCACTCTAACCACCACAACGGAAATATTGTGTGGTGAGTAGCCAAAAAGGTTTGGCCTTAATGGACAACAGATTTTATTTGATCATGAACTTCTGCATCATGATTCGTACACAAACATTAGTTATTTGTAAAATACCATGTTGTGGTTATATCAGTGTATGAGCACTATAGCGGGTCATTCTGTGTATTAATAATATTAAAATTTTGAAATAGCATTTGAAAGTTTCATAATTACGTATCGCCAGATCACAAGCCAATCAAAATTGAAATCGATTTCAAGAAAATCACCGTAGAAATAAAAGGTAATTTATTCACACCAAGAAATTTTAAAAGGCGAAAATCATGAAAAGTTTTCTATGTATACACAAGAAACAAAAACGATTTTTAATTCAATCAAATTGCCGCGAGGCTTAATACCTTATACTCTCTATTTCATGCCTTTCAACAGCAGCAAGCGACGTGTTCACACTGCGCAACAGTCAATATAGCAAAAGTAACGCCGTTCCGACATAGAATCGATCTGTAAAAGAATCATATTTTCTTGCTAGACAAACATACCCTCAATGGCGAGACGCTGGAAGTTTGTGATGGAAAACTAGATTGCACTTAAAGTTCTCACTTAGATTCTGTACCAGAATGCACAACGCAAATGCGATCACCCATATGTTCATCATAATCATCATCATCACTAGCTTATATGCGCTTATATGCGCTACAATATATAACGGATTAACCATTAACAGTACGACTTCTGAAATAAATAAGTTTTAAGTTTCCTTTTGAACAAAGGTAGCGATATCTGCTTTCTAATGGTGGTAGGTAACGAGTTCCAGAGCACTGGTGCGGAATGGGGAAAGGCGCGACGATATGATGCACGAGGTTTCGGAGCGTAAAGATCAAGGCTTTTGGATGATCTTAGATACCATGTCGGATTATGAGGCGTTATGAAACATGAGATGTATGACGGAGCGCTGTTTTTTAGCAATTGTCAGGCTAGACAAAGTACTTTAAATGCTATCCAATCTTCGATTTTAAGCCAGTAGAGCTCCGTAAGTTCAATTATACTGCAGTTCCGTGGTGTTTTGAAAATAAGTCTCGCGGCTATATTCATGACTTTCTGAAGGCGTGAAAGAAGGGTTTTTGATAGTGAAACCAAAAAAGCGTTGCAGTAATCTATCCTACTCATGACATAACACTGTACTAATGCCTTGGTCGCATCAACTGTTAGCAGGGTCTTACTTTTCGTATCCAGATGAGGTAGTCACATACATCTTGTGATAATGCAGCTAATTCGAGTCTCCATAGAGAGCGATTTATCGACAATGATCCCCCAAACTGCTTAAACTTTTTGTTGAGCTAACCACGCCATCGCCGTCTTTAAACTCATGAATGATGACTTTAGATCTATCCGAGCGCTGCACACGACCATAAACTCGGTCTTTGAAGGGTTTAATTTGTTGTTGGTACTGGGTCTAATTCGCTGCACTTTGAATTTGATTATTTGATTATCAATAAAATGTCTTTTTCAGTTAAGAGTTCAAACTGATCAAACGCATGGCCGGTAAAGGGGGCGTCATGGTCAAAGGCAAGGGATTGATTCTCTCTCTTTATGATATCGCCTTCGTGTGAAAGGCGCTTATTTGGTGCCGATATAAACTCACTCTCAGTGAATAAACCCATTGTTAACGACACAAGTACAAATGCACTCGAATTCGTACCTAATTAGCTATTCAGTTGTTTAATCCACCTAGACCTATGTGTTCATAATGATTCAGTGTCTACATAATCCGATTATAACTTGTGCGAGATCAGTACACTAAAATTCTACATATAAAATTTTGCAACATCGCACTAAGTTTTCCTTCAATAGAAGTTTAAAATCTAAAACATATTTCAAATATAAGAATACTGTAAAAAAACTACAGTTCTTTAGCTTTAAATTGAAATAAAATTTATCTTTGTTCTTTGAGAAAAACCCGTAAAATTAATTCAAAACATTGGAGCTCTAAATTCTTAGCAGCAGTACATTTATCAGCCCATCAGTTTGGATTCAAAAAGAGCAACATAGATAGGTGCAAGCTTATTCTCAAAGAAACCGTACGTTGTTACAGGTCCTTGGGTTCCAATGTATTTGCATGTTTCATGGATGCCTTGAGAGCATTCGATAGAGAAAACTATAATAAATTAGTTTGTATGCTACAGCAGAAAAAGTACCATTGATTTTATATGAATCATTTATTACTGAAATCACACTCAGAAAATACGAGTTCGTCTGGAGAGAAGCGTTGTCTGAGGTATTTGGTGTAGAAAATAAAGTTCGATAGCATGGAGTGTTGCCTCTAATTGCATTTCACTTACATATTGATATAATAAGTATTATGCTTAATAAAGGAAAAATAGCCTGTACTGTCGGAGGGAAAGTGATGAACCATTTATCATTTGAAGATGACCTTGTAATATAAGTCCCACTAATAAAGAACTCCAGAAAATGATGGACCAATGCAATCACATAGGAATTATTTTGGATGATAAATTTAAGGAAAAAAATATATAAAATATTTCTTTTATTAAAGGTTTTAATATTGTTAAATTTAAAACTACACAACCCAGTAGTAAATTGCTCAATTGATATAAATCGTTAAAATATTTTGGATATATGATTAATGAATCGTTAAGTGATAATGATTTTATCATCAGACAGACTGGATCTATGTATGCAGGAGGAAACATGATTGCTAACACTTTTAAGGTTTGTACAGAAGATGTTAAACAAATACTCTTTTTGACATTTATGTTAAATTTCTATTCTTTTCGGCTTTGGTGCATTTATACAAGTTCAAAGTCACATATAATAATGTATTTAGGGCTTTGTATAACTGAGACAGATGGTGTGGTGTGAGTATTGAAATTCACAAAAATTATCAGTAATTACGATGAAATGCAAAGCAAACTAGTCTGTAGTTTATATAAAAGATAATATATGTCAGAGAATTAAATTTTGGTTGATCTTGTGAACAGTGACGCTGTTTTCAAAAATTAAACAGTTAAAATATGTATGATAATGCAAAGCATATTTCTCATCTATGCACCACGAGTTCTGATTCAAATAGTAAATAAATAAAAAAATAAAAAATTTGAATTTGCAAATTTTTAATGTCAGGTTCTAGTCCAAAACTATGGCAAAGCTCAAGTACAATGGCAAAACAGAAACTGGTGTAAACATGCTATATACCACTTTGCAATCCAGGAAAAGATACAGTCAATTTATTTGTTTTCCTACAGAGTAACGGAAAATATTCCACAGCCTGCTAATAAAAATAGTGGTCTTTTTTCGTCAGTAATATAAATAAACTTACATAGCCAACCAATACAGCCCCCAATGACTATCTCGGTGGTTGAAGAACTAGCAAGGCCTTCTCCTAAGTGATATTGTGCAAAACTCTGAGATTTGATAACAGAGGAATTTGTCCCGGTCAAAAGGTAGAGCGCATGCATTCATTCTTTACTTGAGAATTAAACGTGGAAACGGATTAAATTATATCCGCGTCCAATACAGATTATATCTATCGTCGTGAAATTGTTAGAGAAAACTTGATATGCAAACACTGCAAGATGAGTTGGGATCAAATCAGTTCACATATCTACAAGGTGTTTTCACACCCACAGGCTCGTAGACGCCATACAAAAATTACATGAGGCATTTCTATAAGAACGGCAGTTGGCGTAATTCTTCTACCTACTTTGATAAAAAAAATCACGGCATACAAGAACAATGGGCAACGCTGGTGTGCTGCAGATGCTGTTTAATTGCTTTCCTCAATTTATAATTAAGCAGAAATACCCATACTGAACTGGAAGGCGCTAAATCTGAGCAAAAAGTAAATCCCAAGACACAATTTATGATATGAAGTGCTTCATTGTCATACAAAGCTTAATTACCAATATACAAAAAACGCAGGTACGCTGTACTTGGCCAGAAGGATATAATTGACTTTATATTCCAGGAATACGTTTATGTAATTTCAAACATGAGTACCCAAGTGATATAAAAACCAATCCTTAGAAAAAGTCTAGGCTATACACATCTACAATCAGATATGGCTATCCAACACCGATCAAAATCAAGGGTCTATCTATCTATCTATCTATCTATCTATCTATCTATCTATCTATCTATCTATCTATCTATCTATCTATTTATCTATCTATCTATCTATCTATCAATCTATCTGTTTCACTGATTAGTTCAGCTATGGGCCTGAGCCTGATCCAAGCATAAATAAAGAAGTAGAGACGTGTGTCTAGACCCTATTGAAAGTGAGGCTACCAAAACAAAAACAAAAAATGGCAGAAGGGTGCGAAATAGTTGTTCATATTTCTTTTTCCCCCAGTTTATAAAATGCGAACTTTTAGACATAGATTCCATGACTTTTTTGCATATTTTATACGTATTTGTAAGATCTGTAGAGTTCATTTGCGTGACGTGTGAAAGCATCCACGTCCGCAGTACGACAGCGCCAGGTCAGCCCTACGCAGTCCTAGATGACTCTTGCGGCCTTCCTATGACAGCAAGAGTCATAGTTCCTACAATAGGAAATGTCATTGATGTCAATTTTCAAATCTGGGGCCAGCGGCGTTATTTTAGAAAGGATGCATCACGTAAATGGGGTCGGAAATAATGCGCAGGGTACTTCTCAGTGTGCTTTTAAAGAAAAAGCTAGTCCTAGATGACTCTTGCGGTCTTCCTGTGACAGCAAGAGTCGTAGTTCCTATAATAGGATTTGTCAATTTTCAAATCTCGGCGCACGACTGGGGCCAATGGCGTTATTTTAGAAAGGGTGCATCACATAAATGGCCCAATTATAAATTATGGCGCACAAGTTTTATGGTCAGATAACAATTTTTACTGAGAAAAATACGTATTTTCTTGAGATCAGGATATCGAATCCCTCATTATCGCCCACAACAACAGTGAATCCACAGTTGCAAAACCACGCTTTACTCTAGCTTGGGAGTTTCGCTGTTGTCGAAAATAATGCGCCGGGGTACTTCTCAGTGTGCTTTTAAAGAAAAAAACCTGCCAGTTCGAGCCTCGGTGTCCTTGAAAGTGCGCCGAAAGATCCAAAGCCTCGAAAATTGAGATCAATGGCCATTTCTATTGCAGGAACTGTGACCCTTTCCGTCCTAGGAAGATAGAAAGGGTCCGCTGGGACTAAGAAAAAGCCTGCCAATTTGAGCCTCGGTGTCCTTGAACTTGCGCCGACAGATCCAGAGCCTCGAAAATTGAAATCAATGGCCATTTCTATTGCAGGAACTGTGACCCTTTCTGTCCTAAGAAGATAAAAAGGGTCCGCTGGGACTAATCCCTACAAGGCCTGGCTCCGAGCAGCTCTGACTTGTATAGCATCGTATATATCTCTGTCAGAGCTACGAAGCCTTCCATTGCTCCACTAATAGGGGTCAGTTTCATATGTTCTGAGGCACGAATCCTGCATCCAGCCCCTATTATTCAAACATATACAGAAAGTTCATGCCCAATATGCCCTTTTGTAAAACAGGCACAGTTTTTAGTGAGCTGTATATCTTTTATTTGTTCATAAAAGTGCAGAAAAGTTAGCTTCCGCATCCACCTGTCAAATGTTTGTTTACATTCTGGCCTTTAAATGTCACGTGACCAAAGTCAAGGGACCGAAAATTTAAATAAAAGGGTTATAGTTTATTTGGACAATAGATATTAAATAGTTGATAGATGCAGAATTACGTATAAATTTATTTGGTACACCCACAATATTTGACTTTTTATGTTTACGTTCTTTTTGAAATATCAATTTAAAAAAGTTTTTTTGGTGGATAATTGCAAAAAATTATTGTTACTATTTCACGTAATAAAGTATGTTCCCTGTATACAAACAAATGTCATTTATTGCGGGAGATTTGGGGTTATTTCCGTATTATTTTCTTTTAGAGAAAGCGTAACACAGAAGTTGTATATGATTACCGTTGTGCTTTGAGGGCCTTTAGCAAATGCCAATAAAAACTTATGGGTCGTTGAAACTCGCACAAAGCAGCAACAGGGGTGCCTCAAAGCGAGTGCAGTTGACTTGCTTATTGTTATATAGCGAGGCTTTGAAGCGGCGCCTGGAAACTTTTTAGCGCACCGCTTCTTGGAGCTATATATAAGGCCCAGACCGTAGAATTGGCTGAAATAATTCGCTAGTTTGTTTACACTTTTGTCCGCCATTTTGTTACCCTACAAGTGCTTTTTCTCTCTTTGCAAGACCAAATATAAATTCAGTTTACTCCTCTGATATGTGGAATTTGTTTTTATTTGAACAATCTGGAGTATCTTTGAAGCCATCACCTTGATGGAAAAGTTCTTGGAAAGGGTGCCAAGGTTTCAATCCTGAGTTACAGCAGTTTAAATTTGGTCTTGCAAAGAGAGAAAAGAGCACTTGTAGGGTACCAAAATGCCGGCCAAAAAAGTAAAAATATTCCAACCAATGGGACGGATGGTAGAGTGAGACATTTGACGCAGATGGGCTGAAACTTGCTTCACTCATTTTACTAATAGATATTCTTAGAACCACATACTTTAGAAAGTGTATCTCATAATATTGTAACATAAAGTTAAAAGTATCATTTTTGTTCAAGAGAAAAGTTAATAAGATTAGCGAGATTGATCAGCTTTTTTTTTTTTTTTTGTTGACGTCGCCATCTTGGTTCTGCGACATCGTTTGTATCGCTGTTGGTGATTGGTTAACGTTCAGGTCGATATTTTATTTCCCAAACTTGTCTGTTTTTTACCTTAGCAACGCAATTTATACTTTTGTGAATTTTATTGTCGGTGCATTAGGGAGTTGTTGTGTTTTGTATCAGCAATGTTTGGTTTGACCTCCTGTCAGTGGTATATTTTTGTTCTGTGTAATTTGAGGGATATTTCCCCAAAATCATAAAAAACCATAATTTTGTCCCAATTACTGTCTCTTCCTGGTAGTCCCAGCGGACCCTTTCTATCTTCCTGGGACAGGGGTCACAGTGTCTGTAATAGAAATGGCCACTGATCTCAATTTTCCAAGATCTGAATCTTTCGGTGCACGTTCCAAGACACCGAGGTTCGGACTAGCAGGCTTGTCCCTGAAAAGCCCACTGAAAAGTATCCTGGCACATTATTTTCGACCACAGCGAAACTACTAAACTTGAGTAAAGAGTGGTTTTGCAGTTGTAGAATCATTGTTGTTCTTGCTGCTAACGGTGGATTCCTTATCCTGATTTCAAGACATCTATGTTTCTCAGTACAAAATTGTTTTTGACCATAAAAATTTTGCGCCGTAATTTATTATTGGGCCATTTATATAATGCACTCTTTCTAACACAACATCACTGGCCCCAGTTGAGCGCCGAGATTAGCAAAATTGACATCAATGACAAGTTTTGTTATAGGAACTATGACCCTTGCTGTCATAGGAAGATCGATAGAGTCATCTAGGACTATTAGTTCCGAGTCGGCCATGACTTATATAACATCATATATTTCTCTGTCGGAAGCCTTCCATTGTTCCGCTAATAAGGATCAACATCATATGTTCTGAGGCACGAATTCTGCACACCAGTCCCTTTTATTCAAATATTGACAGAAAGTTTATGCCCAATATACCCTTTTTGAAAAACAGACGCAATTTATAATGGGCTGCATATCCGTTGTTTCTTCATTAAATTGCAGAAAAGTTAGCGTCTTGTCAAATGTTTGTTTACATTTCGGCCTTTAAATGTCATGTGACCAAAGTCAAGTGACCAAAAATTTGAATAAAAGGGTTAAAGATTATCTGTAAAATATAAAAGGAGAGAAAAAAGAATTTCAACAGCACATCGTAAATAGCAAAATTGAAAATATGTTCTTTTAATATGAAAACAGCATTTGCGCCGCTTAATACAGCCTTATTTACAAACTAGCAGCCACGCAATTTACCGTGATATTCTTATTATAAATCATGATGATGTTCTGCCGCTAACAGACCAATTTGTAATTTAACCTATTACGATGTCCTGTTCAATTTGAATGTTCTTTGCCTGGTATACTAAAATAGTTGATAGGTGCAGAATTAGGTACAAGTTTATTCTGTACACTCACAATATTTAACAATTAATTTCTTCCATTCTTTTTCAAATACCAATTCAAAGGTTTTCTGGTGGATAATTGTAAAGATATTGTTTCCTTCTCACACAATAAACTGTGCTCCCTGTATACAAACAGATGTCAATTATTGCGAGAGATTTGTAATTATTTCCGTATTATTTTCTTTTAAAGAAAGCGTAACAAAGAAGTTGTGCATCATTAAGGTTATACTTTGAGGGCCTTTAACAATGCAGATAAAGATTTATTGGTCGTTGAATTCGCACGATGTAGCCACAGAGGCACCTCAAAGCGAGCGCAGTTATATAGCAAAGATTTGAAGCGGTACGTGGAAACCTTTGTAGCATGCCGCTTCTTGGAGCTACCCTAGCTCCGAGTCAGCTCTTCCTTACAGTTACTCAGTAAATATCTCTGTGGGTACGTTGAAACGCTGCAGCGTACTGATAAAATGGAACCATTTTCTTATTGTGTTAAAGATAAAATAAAGATAAAATGATGGGGAATAAGAATTATGTGTAGAATTAACGAAACTTAAGACTTAAACGGTATGAAAACATAAATATAATTGTGTGGTGGTATTCTTTTATTCGAAGAACCATACCCAAAACTGAATCTTCTAACTGATAACAAAGTGAAACCAGTGCCATAGAAATAAACCTGAAAAGAGTGTCGAATATTATCCAATCAAAGCTGCTTATTTTTTGCTGCATCGCTCAGAAGGTACACAGAGCAGAAATCATAGTGTACTTTTTTTTACAAAAAGTTACCAGTGTCGTCTTCAAAATGATCATATGTATTAAATATAAAAAAAGATGACAACATGCAGGAAGTTGTCTTCAATATATTTAGAATTAGTTTTGATTTTACTTATTGGATGTCATTATCCCTCGTGTAGCGAGAGGATATAGGTTTCAGCTTGTCCGTCTGTCTGTCTGCTTTCGCGCACCCTCGTGCCCGGGCTCTATCTCCGAAAGTATTTGTCGTGTAGCTTTTTCCTTTGGCATACGGTTAGAACGCATATTGAAGGTGTGCAAGGTCGCATTATTTTTGAAATCGACCAAAAATTCTCAAAAATACGACGTGTCAAAAATGGCTGTTTTTCAAGAATTTTGTGAGCACTGAGATGGGTTTTGTCAGGACGAGTTCTCCAAAACTATTCGATCCGGCGTTCTGAAATTTTATGCAGTGAAAATGTATATATTGTAATTGTACATGTGCAACGTCGCATTATTTTTGAAATCGGCCAAAAATTGTCAAAATGTATATTTTTATGGAAACTTGTTTGTACGGAGATTTTGTCCAGACGCGTTCTCCGAAACTGTTTGATCCAGCGTTCTGATTTTTTTTTTTTTTTGCAGGGAACCATATATATTGTAGATGTGCAATGTTGTCTTATTTTTTAAATCGACCGAAAATTGTTAGGCGAGGTAGGTTTTCATTTTCATTGAATTTACTAACATCCAATGATATTATGTGTTACACGGGGGATCCTGCGTCACCGAGGCTTTAGTTTTGTTCATATAGCTAAATGGACAATTTAAGTTTTCGTGCAATCACCCAATTTTCGCCTGAAATTTACATGATGTTCAATATAAACCTAAATTTTCAGTTTAGTGCTAATTTTAAGAGCTTCTTTGTAAAAGACTCGCTTATTGAATTTATTTTCAAGCATAAAAACACAGGCACTAAGAAAGTTCTCTGAAATGTTAAGTTTAGGAGCGGTTAGAAAATGTCGTGTTCTACACAGTAATTACGAGTTGAAATATCATATGTCATTTTTTTTCTTGTCCTTCGAAATCTTTTGTCAGTGCTCAAAATAATAAAAACATGAATACTCTTCAAGTGTATGTTGTTTTTAATCATGGCAACTAAAGTACAGTAATTTCACAATTTTTCTTTAACAGCTTTAAAACCTGAGTTTTACTTGTGTTTATATGGGTTTACGTATCTCAACAGGCTATCGCCGTCTTTGAAAAAACATTAAAAATCGTGCAGATGAGCTTTTTTTCCAGAAAAAGCCTCGAAATGAATCGAAATGGCTTTTATTTAATGTGATTTGAACCTTTTGGGCAAATATTTTGACTAAACCCAGTAAACTGTGTGAAAAATGGCAAGAAATCGTATATGCAAACTTCAAAAGTCATATGTTATCGCCTCCGTTTTAGCGAGCATATTTAGATATATTTTGTGTGTCATTCAAAATTAAATAGTCTAGAATATTTTTCTAGCATTTGTTATTATTATGCTACAATCCGTTAAATTTTATATTTGTCTGAAAATTCATGAAACATAATACAATTGTGATGTGACACAACCCCATTTCGGCAGGTGAAAACCCTTTGTTTACCTGCTGCAAGTGATTTTTCCAGCTACTCTCTTTCTAAGTGTATACAATGAGTTAATTTGACACTTATGTCAGTGAGTTATTTTTAACTTTGTCGGACTGTGTTAGTCGTATCACTATAGGGGGCTTGAATGTAAGTGCGTATGTTAAACTTTTTCTTTAAAATGCTACTCCTCCTACAGTTGGAATGTTTCCTGGGTGGTCCCCCACCTGGCTATTACTTTTTTGACGATTGACGAAAAACTGACAAAATGGCGGCACTTTTTGTGCCCGTTTTGACCCATTTTTAAAATGTTACTCCAATCGTTTAGATATTACCCAGGGATGTTCCCCAGGGGTTCGCCTACCAGGCTATTATATTTTCGCGGTTCGCCAAAAACTGCCGAAATGGCGGAATTTTGAAGTTTGGTAAAAACTGGAATAAATGGTAGTAAATAACTGAATTGTCAAACCATTCATTTCTCTCAGTCTTCTTCAAATAGTTGTAAAATTTTAATCGAAAGTTTCTTAGGTGCTTCTCCACCTTGACTTTGCTTTTTTTCGCAAATGACAAGAAAAAGTGCCGAAATGGTGGAATTGTAAAAAGTTTGTAAAATTGTGTAAATGTCGGTAAATACGTGAATCGTCAAAACCCAAGCTCTCCAACATCCCTTTTCGGGTAGCTTCCACCCAGAGGTTTTCTCTCTTTCCTTGTTTGGTAACTCGGCTGAGTCATGTCCTTGGACATGCTTGTTTATGCTTGTTTACAAGGATGACCTTTGTAAATATTTCCTGATCGCTGTACTATAGTAACATAGATTATCGCAGTAATGAAGGGAAGAATTTGTTTCAAAATGTGCAAATCATTCATGATTTTCTAGTGACACTACTTCTGTTAAAATCGAACCCTTTTCTGGTAATCACGGGACAAAGAAAAAAAATAATAATAGGGCTTAGGAAGGCAAACAAGCTATTTCTGTTGAATACAAAAAAAAATTGCGTTCCGAAATCCAAGGTATCAGTTAGAAAAATTCTTCTACCTGAAAGAATTCACTTGGTGTCCAATAGGCCTCCTTATCCTCTTGGTCCCGGATGGGACATGGGGCCTGAGCGGGTCTCCTCCAGCACGCTCTGTCATGGGCGATATGTTCGGCTCCACCCCTGGGGATTGGGCTGTACTTATCCTCTTGGTCCCGGATGGGACGTGGGGCCTCAGCGGGTCTCCTCCATCGCGCTCTGTCATGGGCGATATGTTCGGCCCTATCCCAGGGGATTGGGCTGTACTTATCCTCTTGGTCCCGGATGGCACATGGGGCCTCAGCGGGTCTCCTCAAGCGCGGTCTGTCATCGGCGATGATGTGTTGGCTTCAGCTCTGGTGACACCATCTCTGTCATCTCTGCCGTCCATCGCAAAAGCTAATCGGGGTGGGAGGATACGGTTCATGCACAGCACATTGTCATAGACGCCGCTCCAGCTTAATGTGGGCAGTTGGTCTTCTAAAGATCGCTATTTGTTATCTTGTTGGGCCAATAAGTGGGACAGATTCTCCCGTCTCCTGAAGAAAACCCATTGTGGAAGGATGCTACTTTGTTCACATGTGATCTAACGACACGCCAGCACTCGGAAAACAGGCGAAAGTGCAGTCAGGTAAATCGCTACCTAATATGATTCCGCAGGCATATTTACAACCTTGGCTGGGATTCCGTACCTCCCGAAGTGTACGTCTGCGCCCGCTGTCAAAGGCTTCCTGGGAGGCAATGAAGTTCATGAGTAGAGAAATGTTCCACTCGATGGTTCTTCAGGTTCTGGGTGGTTTAGTACTTTTGCATTTACTGTCGACGTCATTGGCTGCCTGTTCTTCGTCCAAGTCAGCAGGAGCACTTACAGCGGTTTCCGAGCTCGATGATGAAGTCTTACTGGAGTTTGGAATATTTAAGCTTGGTTCTTATCAATTGGCGTTCTCTTGCTTGCCTCTTTCAGTTTTCGCTCGATGGTTGCGGTTACCAGGTGGTTTGCCGTTTGTGATCATGTGGGGTTCTACCATGAGGGGAGGTCCAAGAGAGTTTCTGGACATTCTTATGCATACAGATAGTTCCACCGATAACACAATCGGTGTTTAAGTCGAGTTTATCAAGCACTCACCGTTGTCATTGCGTTCGTTTCCCAATCCTCCTCCCTTACCCGGGCATGGGATCGGCAGTAGTTTCCAGGGATCCATCCGGCGGAGCTTTTTGAAATATGTGTAAACCTTTTTCATTTATATAGGTGTAGTGGAACCGGGGGCTGGTGGAACAGCTGGATTCAAACGGCTAAGGAAAAGGTGAAAAAAGCTTTCATTCTTCTGGGTTTGAAATACCAACATTTCCACTGCAAGTCTACTCCAGAAATGAGCGGTCTGTTGATTAATGTTTTTTTTTTTTGTAGAAAAAGTTCACCGTAAATTTGATTTTAACTGGGTAAACTAGACATATGATAGACCTATTTGTTTGGTATCTTTAAAATATCTTTCTTTGTATTGACAACTTGCAGCAACTAAACGCACAAGTATTCACCCATATCGAGGAAATTTTTTTACCGCAAAAAATAGCAAACTTTGTCGTTGTTATTGTTTTAGTCTTCTGTTGCCCTGGAATTTGTAAAGAAAGATTTGAGTGAGTTCACAACTACTGTGCACAGTGACAGCAAAAAAGTACTGACGAACGTCAAGGAAAATCTGAACGTAAGTCGCATTTATGAGATTACTACTCGCATTGTGTAGTTTTAATGTTTATTTTTGTTGCTGCAGGGCTGGCGAGTTTCTCCCCTCTCATTTAGGAAAGAAATGAAAAAAAAGAAACTGGATCGAAAAGACGGGTTTTCTCGTTTGCGTATATCTTTCTTTTGTATATATCTTAAGTTTTCATGTAACAGCTACACGTCGGCTCATTCTGTCAGCTGATTCGACATTTCGCATGTTGTTAATGCCGCGAGCGCCACTTATGTTAGTGTTTATTATGTCAATTTTTATGTGTCCCACATCAGCAAGACAATGTCAGTGCCGCTACTCAGAAAGCCAAGGAAGGCGTGAACAGCTTGCTGGACGGCATCACCAAAGTGCTCACAGTGGAGGCGGAGGACAAGCACAGACCGCGTGCCGGCAGGACGACCGCCTCGCAACCAATATTTGACCGGGCTAAGGTTAGCGTAGTAAGACTGAGTGGCCACCGACCCTGGAAATCAGGGAATGCAGGGAAAAATGAATCAACATTTTCCAGTCAGGGAAAACTCGAGAATTTAATTTTTGGGAAAATTCTAGATTTTCCAGGGTATTTCCACGTAAATCTTTCTGCTGCAAAATTGGATGGGTTTAGTAAGAATTTGTTGAACGTTGTCTTTTTCTAAGTGTTTAAGAGAAATACTGGATATGGAGTCGATGACTATTGTTTTCGAACCAAAACATTTAAATTTTAGAATTCTGAAAAACTGCGCTGTCAAAATTCATTGCATGGAAAACCTGGAGAACAACGTTTTCGGTTTCCAGGTTGGGAGGGGGGCGGGTGATTATGTTTATGTTTCCTTAGTTTTTTTTCAGCATACCCGAGGTATATTTTGTAGCTGAGAACTGTGTCATCAAGCGCCATTGCTATTTATAAAGCAGCTTCATGGCGTAATAACCCGAATGTTTAGGCGCGGCTGAACGCCATACAGATAGACCAGGGGACGTACGTCAACGAGCCGTCGGGGTCGCCCGACGAGTTTACAGCCTGGCTCGAATCCTTCAATCTCGACGGCTACAAAGGCGAGATTTCCGAACTCCTGGTTGTCAATGTCCAAGTCAGGTCGCTGTACACGCAGCTGGTAAGAGAAGCCTTCGCTTTACTGTATCAGAACAATAAAAAAAAAAAAAAAGCAAAACGGCCAGTTAAAAGACTTTTTTCTGTCAAAATAATAAGCTAGTTTGATTAAATGTATTGTGGTGGGACTTTTCGCGAGAAAAAAACACAGATTTCGTGCGGTGATTCTTGGCATGGGGAAGGGGGGAGGGTAGGTGTGCTGGGGACGAAATGGAACAAATGTTGAAACTTTTACAGAGAACTTGTGTGTTTTCAACGTGTGTGTTATAATTCTGATACTGCACGATGGAAATCAACCATGTGTCAGTTGCCATGGACAGGTGTTGGCGGTAGTAAGGTCTGTCATGGAGCCTAACAGGTGCCCGCGGTGTCGCACACGGCCTTCTGGTCGGGGGGGGGTGGGGGGGGTAGGAAGGCCTGTTTGTGCCGTGACGCCTTGCCTTGTGGGTTGACAGGTGGCCTCGGCGGTGTCGCACGCGGACTTCTGATCGGGGGGGGGGGGATGTTGGGTACGAAGGCCTGTTTGAGTCGTGACGCCTTGCTCTGTGGGTGACAGGTGCCCTCGGCGGTGTCGCACGCGGATTTCTGGCAGCGCTACTTCTACAAGCTGCATCAGCTGGAGCGTGACGAGGCGCGGAGGGCGGCGCTCAAAAAGCGCGCCGAGGACTCGAGCGCCAACCTTGCAGCGTGGGACGACAGCGAAGAGGACAGTAAGTCTCTCCTCCCAGCTCTTAGTACCAGCTGTTTCCGCCAGCTTACATCTCACCGGTTCCTCCCGCCCGTTCCTCTCACCAGCTCCTCCCATCCGTGACTGTCGCCGGTTCCTTCCATCCGTTCCTCTCACCGGCTCTTCCCATTCGTTCCTCTGACGGGTCTCTCCCATCCGTTCCTATCACCAGCTCCTCACACAGTTCTCTTTATTTCTGTTGTCTAATGCGTATTGATAAATCTGTTACGCAGTGTTATTTGTAGAAAAGTCAGTTGGTTATATCTGCCAAGAATTAATAGCACACATATATTCAGTCAGTTGCATCAAGGCTTAAATCTTTTTGATCTTTTTTTTTACAGCAGACGACTGGGTGGACATGTCTGGGCCTTCGTCTCCCCCGTCAGAGAGTCACATGCTGATGCATGACCCACTGCGTGCTGCTTCAAACGCCAGTGCACAGGAAACTAACAGTTCGGCACACCTTGAGACAAAGGCCACTGTGGACATGGCAGCGGAACGAGAGCTACCGAATGAGCGACAGGAAGAAAGCCAAATAAATGTAGTGACAGAGACAGTGATGGACCGCGGAGTGAACCAATCAGAAGGCGGAGTATGTGATTCTCAAAGTCCACACGCTGTGACCCAATCAGACAATGTCAAGGTCGAAATTCCAGGTCACAGTCGTGGCAAGGAGTCTGTTCAAGGACGAGACGATTCAAATAGCGAAAATAAAGAAAGCGTAGCCCTTCCTGCAGACACAGAAAAGACAAGTATGGACTCATCGTGCGACACACTGATGGGCTCCTCCACGGAAGGCAAGCACCTTCACGCTCCCATAGTCACGGAAACGCACGAATCCGGCAGCGACGGCTCGTCGGCTGTGGCGGAAACACACCAGTCCGGCAGCGACGGCTCATTGGCTGTGGCGGAAACGCACGAGTCCGGCAGCGACAGCTCGTCGGCTGTGGCGGAAACGCACGAGTCCGGCAGCGACGGTTCGCTCGTTGTCGTGAAGGGCGACGAGCGACTGGAGGAGAAGGCGGTGCCCACGCGGGAGAAGGGCGATCTGGTCGTCGTCGGGTCGGCTGTCAGTTCCGATCGCACGACACCCACGTCAAACAGCAGTAACAAAGGTAAGTCAGGGATTGTACCACTAAAAAGGTTAAGGGGAGATCGTATTTACCTTCTCTTGTGAAAGTTTTGTTGCAGATCTTGCAATTAAATGACAAGGAAAAAATCACTGTGTCATTCTTTTGTTCTTACTATTAAGTAAAACATCATTTTGAATCTTCTGAATCCTTTTGCGGTGTTGAAAAAATATACTTATATACTAGGTAGGCGTTGCTGGATTGTCTTGTTGCAGATCTGGAGGACGACTGGGATGCGGAGTTTGACATCGACGTCACGGAGGAGGACCTGAAGCTTGCCCAGCAGACCGCGGCAGACTCTACAGAGAAAAATCAGGTGCCCTAGATCCTCTCCCCCCCCCCCCCCCCCCTGCAACCCCTGTCGGATACTCTCCCATTCAGGTTTCGCTCTGAACCATGTCTTTTTCTTATCAAATTGAGCAATAAGTCTATCTTTAATTCGCAATAGCCAGATTGCCTGTTCTCTCTCTCTCTCTCTGTCTCTCCCTCCCCCCCCCCCTCTCACTCTCTCTCTCCCTCTCTCTCTCTCTGTCTCTCTTTCTCTCCTTCCCTCCCTCCCTGCCTCCCTCCCTCCCTCTCTCTCTCTCTCTCTCTCTCTCTCTCTCTCTCTCTCTCTCTCTCTGTCTCTCTCTCTCTCCCTCCCTCAACAAGGAAAAGTGAAGCAAATTTAACGGTTTATTGTGACGTAGCGAACGCCTTGCTGTGTATGCGGCACAGACCACGTGTATAACATTGTGACGTAATGTACGCCCTGCCCTGTATGCGGCACAGGCCACGTGTATAACATTGTGACGTAATGTACGCCCTGCCCTGTATGTGGTACAAGCCATGTGTATAACATTATGACGTAATTTTCCCCCCTCCCCTGTATGTGGTACAAGCCATGTGTATAACATTATGACGTAATGTACGCCTCGCCCTGTATGTGGTACAAGCCATGTGTATAACATTATGACGTAATGTACGCCCTGCCCTGTATGTGGTACAAGCCATGTGTATAACATTATGACGTAATGTACGCCCTGCCCTGTATGTGGTACAAGCCATGTGTATAACATTATGACGTAATGTACGCCTCGCCCTGTATGTGGTACAAGCCATGTGTATAACATTATGACGTAATGTACGCCCTGCCCTGTATGCGGCACAGGCCACGTGTATAACATTGTGACGTAATGTACGCCCTGCCCTGTATGTGGTACAAGCCATGTGTATAACATTATGATGTAATGTACGCCCTGCCCTGTATGTGGTACAAGCCATGTGTATAACATTACGACGTAATGTACGCCCTGCCCTGTATGTGACACAGACCATGTGTATAACATTATGACGTAATGCATGGGACCTTGCTGTTTTTGTACAGGATGATGAGTGGGAGAGCTGGGACTAGCCGCGGGGGGCATCCGCTAGAGGGCGCCATGCAGGCACGAACTAAAGGCTTTCTCCGCTGTGCACGCGCCCAGTCCATGACGTGTTAAATGGGCAGGGCCGGGGGGAGGGGGTGAGGGTACGGGGTATGTGGAAGAATAAGGAGGCCTACTTGTTTATATTCTGTGCACTAAGAATCGCTTTACAGCTGTGATCATCAGTTGCAATTGGCGGTGAAGGTTGATATGTCTGAGCTATATTCGAACGGATCAGCAGGCGTGCATTCCGCCGTTAATTCTTAGAAATTTCATAAAAGCTTTGGTTCAAGGATAAGCTGCCTAGTTATTTGTGAAAGTCACTTGGTATTCTGGAAAACAAATATCCTAGTAGTAAACAACAGACTGAGGTGTACGGCTTCTCATTCTGCTGGCCGGGGGAGGCGGGCGGGGGTGGGGGGGGGGGGGGTCGGAGGAGTCGGATGAATGCCTCCGTAGGAGATTCAAATACTGTGATTTCTTTTTCCGGTTACCGGAAGTTTTAAAAGAAAGTGATGCTGCGTTGGTTGGATTTGTTGGGTGAATTTCTCAACCTGGGTTTAGACGGGAATCGAGATCTAAACTGAGCTGTACGGCTTCCCTTTTACTGGCCGGGGGATCGGATGGACGGGAGGCCAGATGTGGACTTGTTGGAGGAAACCTTTTGAACGTTCAGAGCGAAGATAAGAGCCTCCTTGTCTGACAGTGTTTTTTTCTGTTAATCCACACAAAGAAAATATTTGCGCCTTGCGATGTCTGTTATTGAAATATACAAAAAAAAAAAAGAAAAAAAAAAGACGTACCTATATATTCTTTGGAAGTATTTCTGTCTACTCTTGGGGAGATTATATTGATTTGGGCTGTTTTCTTTTAATTATTCTCGGCGCCTATTAGCGTTGAAGTGGTCAGGATTTTTCTGTCAGTAACTTTTGTTTCAGACACTTTCAGTCACAATGTCCTTATGGTTGACACACAGAGATTAAAAACACTTTACGAAATTGATCGGGAAATGTTCTTTTATTTTCGTCGCTCGATTTTTTTTAACTTGTCCAAAAATGATACGTTAATAACCTTCATCGACTTGATGTTATGACTAATAAGTATTTGTGATGCAAAACTGGTTATTGAAAGAGAAAAAAGCCATTTGTTATTCTCCAGATATAAAAGATATGTGGCGTAAATTTTAAATTTCGGTTGTAGTTTTCTGTGAATATTAAAATGTGAACTTCGTATTAACTATGGCGTACATTTATATTAGAGCGTGATTAGCTTGAGCGAGGATAATACTGTTGTGAGCCCGCAGGCCCTCTTTGTGCGTTCTTGGGCTTCGCTGCGGGATCGCAGTTCTCAGAGCAGGACAAAAATACCCGAGACTGCAGGCGATGGTTTACAGTGTCGCTGCAGTAAATACTGCGCGTTCTCGTGACTGAAAAGCAAAATATTAATTATAGTAACATAATAAGTGATAAAAGAATAGCTGATGTGATTTGCAATGCTACTATAAAACTTCATGAAGTCGTATCTGTGAGCACAGCCATGAGATGTTGATGCTTCAGCCGTGCACCACGTGATGCGGCAACCGTTTGACTCTCCCCTCATGTGACCTACTTTGCTAATCGAAAGATTTCCCCCCTGCAGTTGAAGAGGAACAAAGCCACTATTCCTGGTTGCTGAAAATAAATTGAATTTATTTTTCGATTTCATATAATATTCGCGAGCTTAACAGAGTGATTGTTATGATACGTAAATAAAATTGGGAGCTGGTTCATCCTTCAGGGCTTCTTTCCTTTCATCAAGCTGTCCAGCCCGACGAAGCGTTTGCCTGCTCCGTGCGTGCATCCGTTTCAAATGTTGTTACCTATAGCAACCCCGTGGTAGAATTTCAGATCATGGAACCCTAAACATACACTGTGTATAGAACTAGCGCAGCCGGTGCACCCGAACAAGAGTGTACTAGCCCATGCCATACACTTTCCTGTCCAGTCCAAGAGAATTTGTAGGCTTTCCAGCGCTTCCTCGTAAAACAGGGTTATTTTAATAGGTCCTGACTCCAAAAATAGGTGGGCTTTTACTAGATTTTTGGCGTTCAAAAATGGGTTTAACGGGTCACGTAATAAGTAACTCCTGCGTAAAATAGACAAAAAATGTCAGTCATAAGAAAAACTTCTAAGATTAAACTTGAAGGAATCGAGAACAAATTTTACTCTGGAACGCGACGATAGTTTCATATATTTTGTCTACGGTAAACAATGGATGGATCAACTGAGGAAATACATTTAATAAATATAAAGCATTTCCAAAAATGGGTTTTAACAGGTCATTTTTGGCGAAAAATAGGTCTATTTAGAAAAATAGGTTACGCTGGGTTTCGTCACCCCTCTCTATTTTTTTTAGACCAGCCGACTATGTCGGGCTGGTCTTATCCTATCAATAGAGGGTATCGGTCGTCTCTATGTACGTGTGTAAACTTTTACTTAAAATGCTTCTCCTTCAGTTTTGATTGGATTCCTCTCACATTTTACACGAATGTTCTCTAGGTATACCTCTCTTTAAAAATTATTGTTTTTGGCGATCCGCGTAAAATTGGCTAAATGGGGGACACTTGACATTTTTTGTTGCCAATTTTCAAAATGCTTCTTCTCCCACAATTTTGATCAGATTTTCTTCATATTTTGCACAAATATTCCCTAGGTAGGCTTCTTTTCAAAAATTTCTCATTTTGTCGATCCGCCAAAAATTGGCCAAATGGGGGACATTTTTTTTGTATCTAATTTTCAAATTGCTTCTTCTCCAATAATTCTGATCGGATTCCTTTCCAATTTTGAAAAGTTGTTCTCTAGGTACACCTCTCTTGAAAAATTACTGGTTTTGGTGATCCGCCTAAAATTGGCCAAATTGGGGACTTTTGTAATTTCATGGTTGCCAATTTTCAAAATGCTTCTTCTCCCACAATTTTTATCAGATTTTCTTAATATTTTGCACAAATATTCCCTAGGTAGGCCTCTTTTCAAAAATTACTCATTTTGACGATCCGCCAAAAATTGGCCAAATGGGGGACATTTTTTAATTTTTTGTTATCTAATTTTCAAATTGCTTCTTCGCCCACAATTTTGATCGGATTCCTTTCCAATTTCGGGTAGTTGTTCTCTAGGTACACTTCTTTTGAAAAATTACTCTTTTTGGCGATCCGCGAAAAAATGGCTAAATGGGGGACATTTGAAATTTTTTGTTGCCAATTTTCAAAATGCTTTTTTCTCCCACAATTTTGATCAGATTTCCTTCATATTTTGCACAAATATTCCCTAGGTAGGCCTCTTTTCAAAAATTTCTCATTTTGTCGAAAATTCGCCAAATGGGGGACATTTTTTAATTTTTTGGTATCTAATTTTCAAATTGCTTCTTCTCCCACAATTTTTATCGGATTCCTTTCCCATTTTGGATAGTTGTTATCTAGGTACACCGCTCTTGAAAAATTACTTTTTGGTGATCCGCCAAAAAATTGACTAAATGGGGGACATTTGAAATTTTTTGTTGCCAATTTTCAAAATGCTTCTTCTCCAACAATTTTGATCACATTTTCTTCATATTTTGCACAAATATTCCCTAGGTAGGCTTTTTTTTTTTCAAAAATTACTCATTTTGGCGATCCGCCAAAAATTGGCCAAATGGGGGACATTTTTTAATTTTTTGGTATCTAAGTTTTAAATTGCTTCTCCAATAATTTTGATCGGATTCCTTTCCAATTTGGAAAGTTGTTCTCTGGGTACACTTCTCTTGAAAAATTATTCTTTTTGGCGATCCGCCAAAAATTGGCTAAATGGGGGACATTTGAAATTTTTTGTTGCCAATTTTCAAAATGCTTCTCCTCCCACAATTTTGATCAGATTTTCTTCAAATTTTGCACGAATATTCCGTAGGTAGGCCTCTTTGTAAAGTTATTCATTTTGGCGATACGCCAGAAATTGGCCACATACATTGTTCGAAGTTATTTTTCTGGGAAAAAAATCTTTATATGTATTTATCGGTCTATGCTCGGGTCCGTTGCTAAATTAATTATTTAGCTAGCTCATTGCCATCTCGTCCTTTGAAGCCAAATTTATCAGGGAAATTCCCTTGTTCAAGCACGCCGGATTTGGTTTTATCGCTTTTCGTTAGCTGAACCTTTGTCCTTGGACAAGTTTGTACAATGTGACTACCACTTTCGGCAACCAGACAAGCTTATTCATAGATTCACTAGATCTCGGCTGGTCACAATGTCACAGCAAAGCTATGTGGGAGCGGTTGTGTAATATTTGCTTGCAATACCGGGAATGAGTTTCACTTTTTAAGTGGGTCATCTAGCATCCTCTGTTATGACAAACATCTCAACATTGTCGCACAATATGTCCCCTCCCCTGCTTTACAGTTATGAAGGCTGAGTTTCTTATGTTTTTTGGGCGATGAGAATGCACGAAAACAAGGTATATATCATGACTAAGTACACTTTGGGTACAGGCCTATACCGAGAAAGGGGTAAAAGGGTCAGGGTTGCGTTCAGATCCACATTCGATAGCGCTTGGGGGTGGGGGTTGACGGTAAGCAAAAATAAACTCACTAATCAAATGGAGAATTGGTTTTGTAGCGACCACCTTCCCGATCTGGACAAAAATACTACGGTAAAACCTGTTTGTAGTTCCACCTCCTCGACCCCGAATAAGAGGCGTACAGTTAATCCTGCTTTTAAATACCACCTTCTAGAATCTAATCAGAAAAGTAGAGTGTCATCTTAGATTATAGTGGCCAAATTCTGAATTGCTTGCCCTGTACTTAGACGTATATAGAGATTAAGGATCAAGACAACCACAAATCAGGTCAGGAAGCCCGGCCACACCCCTCTCCCCCCCCCCCCCCCCAGGAATGCGATAAATATGTCCCGTAACCGGACTTCTGGGCACATCTTACATGTATTCAGGTATGTTTGTATAAGGTAAAAAGTCATAATTCTGAAATAGTATAAAATTGTGAAAAACGTAAAGCGAAGAAGGGACTAACGGTTGATAGGGGGGGTATGGGATGGCGGGGGAAACATTTGGTTTTGGGGGTTTTTTTATTTGGTTTGCAAAAACGAAACGGGAGTGGCTGGCTAATAAATGTGTTTGATATATTTTGGTACACTGGTGTTGGCATACACTGGATGCTCTAGTTAAGAATTCTTCATAAATGCACAATAGATAAATCAACAACACTACACATCAAATATGATGTTGTGGTGTGTTTATGACGTAAAAAGAGACGCATTACGAAGTATAAGACTTGATGTCCTGTGACGTCACGCGTGACGTCATTGCCACAGTGAGAGATCGGTGGAAGCTAAGTCGGGGCGCCATCCCACGTGGTCGGAGGTGTACACGAGTTTGCCTGAAATTCCTAGAGCAGTATCTTTCCACGTTTTCAGGTAATATGATGTTTGTGACCCCCTCCCCCAAACTCGGAGAAAATTAACTCTTGTACATGAAAGGCGTGCACCTGTTGTCCTGGACGCGTTACAGCTGGTCGGTTTACCATCACAGCACTCACCCTAATAACATCTTGAGCTTGCTCACACATTCGCCATGCCGTAGTTGAAGACATGTGTAGATTGATCAAAATTCACATACATGTATATTGAAAGTGTGCAACTCCGTTATAGTTGGGCGATTTACCGCCATAGCACTCGCCTTACTGTGGATAACATCTTGAGCTTGCTAACATCTTTGGTGTGCCGTAGTTCAGGATATGTGTAGACTAATAAAAAATAATATATATATAGAAGGTGTCCGGCTTTTGTGGTAGACTTCCTTCGTTCAAGCTCGTAACAGGTATATGAACAAAACGAAGTGTTTTTGGAGTAGCTTCCCCATGGAATGAACAAGGGGCTAATTCAGTTCCTTCGCGCCCCCCCCCCCTAACCGCCACCCCGGGCTTGTGCAGTGGATATTCGGTTTTCTGTTGGAATTATTGTATGAACTTATGGTCAGTGCATAGGGCTTTCAGGTAGAACAATAAGTTTACAGTCTGAACTGTGCTGCGTTGAAACTCTGGTTCTGAATGTATAATGTTATGCATTATATATGTTATACTCATGACTGTATAACCCTGGCAGGGCTACACGTGCTCCAGCAGACACCTTTGTAGTTTCACTTGCACTTTTAGTGAGTCGAGTGGGGGATGAAAAACAAGGTGAATTGACAAATTCCCCAGCCGAAGTCCCGTGATATGTGTGTCGATAACTTGAGCAAGCGCTCACAGCTGTCATCAGAACAGCTTTCTACATTCGCACGGGCCTGACAAATTCACTGAATGTCTTTCCAACTCAATAAGGCGGATTTTGCATTCCTTTGACAAAAACGGTTTGAGAAAAAAAAATAATCCCAAAATTTTGAAGACTAAAAACGGCTGTCATCCCATCATTCTCATTTTGCTTCTTATATATATGTCATAATGTTTTGGTTTGGTGCTGAGGTCTGGCAAGAACGAGTGGATTTAGAGCGCCACAGCTCATAACGTTTACACAAGTACCTGATCCGGATATTTCCCTGTCTACTTTGATATCCAATGCTTGCTGGCTGTAACACATTCAAAGTAGGCCTTATGTTTTATATATATATATTTATACTATAATTCATACATATCAAAATAAATCAATATTTCATAACTTCAACAGTTGGCATATTCACAACTGAAATAGCTAAGTGAAAACACTATAAAGTGTGATATACATACGAAAAGTACGATATAGATACGAAGAGTATAAAATTACACAAATGCGAGACGGTTAATACAGGAAGAAAAAATAAACAAGAATGCCTTTCGATGTGTAAATAATAAAAACAAAATCCAGCTTTTTTAAGACTCCTCATAATGCTGATATTTCCGTGTAAATACAAATTAGACTTTTGTATAGACATATACAGAATATCAAGTACCTGTGTGTTTGTACAGCCGACATGTTATCTTAGATACTGGAGTATTCGGTTAAGTATTAAGTGAGAGGCGTACAGCGCCTTTATAACAGCTGACTCTGGACAATAACATTGTTAAACATCGTTACTTTCTCCGCACATCTGCGGCAAAAATGTACAAAACTTATGCGTGAAAACTTGACAATTTCACCGTTGTAGTACAAAATATGATAAACAAACAACAAGCACTGTAGTAGTTATATCAAACTGTGTGTACTTGTACAGTTACTAAGTATAACCCAAAAGTCCAATTCAATGCTCGTGAGTATCGTCTCGAGAACGCACCAAGTGCATGCTTTGCCCAGGCTCGACTCATGTGCGACTCGACTTGATGCACTACTCGACTCATGGGCGACACGGCTCGACTCGTACATTTCGACTCGATGCACGATTCGACTCCTGTGCGACTCGATGCACGACTCGACTCGCGTGCGACTCGACTCGATGCACGACTGGACGCGGGTACGACTCGATGCACGACTCGACTCATGTACGACTCGACGCGGGTACGACTCTACTCATGTGCGACTCGGCTCGACTCATGTACGACTCGACTCGATGTACGACTCGACGCAGGTACGACTCGATGCACGACTCGACTCACGTACGACTCGACGCGGGTACGACTCTACTCATGTACGACTCGACTCATGTGCGACCCGGTGCATGTACGACTCGACTCGAGGCACGACTTAACTCATGTACAATTCGACTCGATGCACGACTCGACTTGTACGACTCGACGATGGAGTTTTCCTTCGACTCCAGCACTCAAAACAGCACTTGTTTCGCAATGAACCACGACAGTGAAGACGTCACAATTCTAACCAAACCAAACGCTTAAGGCGGAGTTTGGAAAGACACTCGTGCGGAGTTTGGAAAGACACGCGTGCGGAGTTTGGAAAGACACGCGTGCCTCTGCTTTCCACTTCCTACCCCAGTATTCCATCGAGTTTGTGACCTCGACAGGAGCATAACGCACCGAGCAGAGGAGCATTTCGACCTCAAGCGGGTTGTCACTTACTATGTCTACATGATGTCACCTTTCCAAGTGCCTGTGTCACACATCTACGTTACACACCTACGTCACACACCTATGTCACATACCCATTCCACACACTTATGTCGTTTCCCTGCGAGTTCATGTTTCCACAGCGGATTTTACCCACGGCTCACCGACGTGTCGTTTTTTCGCCTTTCCTTTGTGTGTACACACAACGATACGACGTGGTACACACAACGATACGACGTGGTACACACAACGATATGACGTGGTACACACAACGGTATGACGTGGTACACACAACGATATGACGTGGTACACACAACGATACGACGTGGTACACACAACGATATGACGTGGTACACACAACGATACGACGTGGTACACACAACGATATGACGTGGTACACACAACGGTATGACGTGGTACACACAACGATATGACATGGTACACACAACGATACGACGTGGTACACACAACGATATGACGTGGTACACACAACGATACGACGTGGTACACACGACGATATGACGTGGTACACACAACGATATGACGTGGTACACACAACGATATGACGTGGTACACACAACGATACGACTTGACACGAATAAGGGTACGAAGTGTCCAAAAAGGTACGAAAAGGCCAATGAATGAAGTGTCCAGAAACAGTAAAAAATAAACCACAAATTCCCAGGCACTTACGTACTATACCGAAATAATCGAATCGAGCCTCCGAAGTGCGTACTGTTCAACTCTCACAAAACTACATGTAATTACGTACGCTACCCTACACACACATCACTCAGGCTGGCTAAATCTTCGTTCACTGCCTCTGACGGGAACCTAACAATGTGAAGAAGCACATGTGAATAACATCATAAAATCTTATTTGCTCTTAGACATATGAAATTCGGCACTCCACGGAACAGTGCCAAAGCGAGGAAGACCAAATGACGAGATCATTGCTTAGAATGCTGTCATCACTGAACTTTATACTCGAGTTGAAACTCAAGGATGATTAACTCATAATTTCCCAACCGATACCTTTTAAATACAAAATATGCGATTAACACTAGCCCATAACACAGAGATTCAAATAGCAGATAGAACTTTTCTTACTCTACGTCATTCCGCAAACCTCTCGTTAAAGGTTAAGTCAAACACAACCTTTCTCCACAAAATGCTCGTTATTTATGTGTAATTAATGTTTATGTTTATTTCTGTAAATCAAAGAAATTGTAGCTCCCTTGGGAGAGCGTGATTGATAGCGTGCGACAATGCCAGTGTTGGGGAGCTGTCGGGTACTGCTTGCTCGGTTGCCACGTTACCGTGGTTACTCGTGCGGCTCTGGAAACCACTTGAGTCGGTTATACTGGTATCGGTACTGGCCTCGTTAGTACCCAGGTTACCCATTAGAGTACAGTTGCAAAATCCCACGGTGACGTCACCAAGATTGTCCATCGATTGATCCATATATGGAAATGCCTTCCCACAATGCCTACAGCCTTCTATGACGCATCCTGACACAACATCCTCTTCGGACGGATCAATCAGTGAATCCCGATCGCGGTTATGCTCGAACTCTCCCGACTTCTTCAATGCCCTTTCACAATACGACTGTATCCCTGTGTCGCCACTTTCTGACATGCTGCCTTGGAACGTTTTCAAGTGGATGACGTCAGGCGTCGGGCACTGGTCCTCCTTCTCCCGCAGGTAGCCCAGCATATCTTCACAGCTGAGATTGACGCCCGATGCCTGCAGGGCGCTGACACGGCTCACGGTCGCCAGGCCCGCCGTGGCGTCCACGCTGTAGTGCTGGAAGCCACTGGCGTCATCCCACGCCAGGGAGCTGTCCGCGTACGTGTGCTTATTGCGGTAGCCAAGGCCCGGGGTCTTGATGGGCGATAATTGGGAAGGCGTGAACACTTCTTTGTACTGTACGTTGAATCTTGAGGTCTGTGGTTTCAGGAGGTTGCGTCGTGACAATAACGCGGCGCTTGTGTACTGAGGTACCGTGTGACTCTACAAACACAAGTCACAGAAAAAAAGTGTACTGAGGTACCGTGTGACTCTACAAAAAGTGAGCAAATGTTTTCTAATGTTTTAGCTGTCAATTTTGTATTTAATCACTATGTTTGATGGTTTGTATGATGATGTAGAGAAAAATACTGAAAATAAATTTGAATTGAATTGAATCAAAATGTCCACTTTTACAGCAATAACAAGCCATTTTAGAGGGCACAGCCCCCAACCGGGACCACATACATGCATAAGGTCCTCAATCACTGTAGACTATATTCCAAGCCAGTAACAGAAATGTAATTTGACAAAGTTTACGCAACAAGTAAGGTAGGTGAGACGGAAATTACAACACGCAAATTTGAATCAAACTGTGAAATTGTTAATTTTGGCTGGATTTGGACATTACATGGCAGTGGATTAATAACTCCAAAAGCTAGATCAAACGTTTGTGATACTGGTGATCAGGGACTGTTGTAATTTCTTATTTTATGGCAGACTAAGGGCTTTTTTGTCTGTTGAGAAGTGCTGAAGAAAATACCTGCATGACTTTCCTTTCTCTGAATAAGGACAGGTCTATTAAACACATAACCGACGTGACTAGCAAATGTGACGGGACTCGGCTTCCCCACCACGTACTTATCGTAAGTTGTTTATTCAAAGGTGTTGCAAGACTACAAGAGCGACTTTATATACACACGCGAAGTTTTAAAGATATTCTATTCCACCACAGTTCTTGTTATACTTAGGTGTGTGTCGAAATGGAACATAATGCTTTGGTGTATTTAACACATAATCGACGTGAACGGCAAATCTGACGGTACCCAGCTTCTCCAACACGTACATTGATGTTTATCCACATCTTTGTCAAATAGATGTACAGCTTATTGTAAATTTGTTTATTCATATGTCTTGCAAGTCTGCAACAGCGACCTTATTTACACACAAGACGTTTTAAAGATGTACCGTTACACCATAATTTTTGTTATAGTTAGGCATTTGTGTATTGGAACATAATACTTTGGTGCATTTAACACATAATCGAGAACCTTTTAGTCACCAAAACCTAATCACAGATCCTAATGGAGAACGTTTTAGTCACCAAAACCTAAGCACAGATCCTAATCTAGAGCCTTTTATATAGAAGCCACACACTACCTTTCATTGAAATCCACCAAGCACTTCTTCAGATATGGTATTCACAAGGTACACTTTCTTTATTCACATCCCTAAAATTTCAAAGTCTCACGGTGATCTTCAAAGTGGGGTCAAGGTCACAAAAACCAAATCAGGTCGAGAACCTTTTATAAAGAAGCCACACACAAAGTTTGACTGAAATCCACTCAGAACTTCTTGAGATATAGTGTTCACAAGGAACATTTTCTCGGTCTATATCTAAAATTTCTAAGTCACATGGTGACCTTCAAAGTGGGGTCAAGGTCACCAAAACCTAATCATATCGAGAATATTTTATGTAGAAGCCACACACCAAGATTGATTCAAATCCACCCAAGACTTCCTGCGGTATGGTGTTCCCAAGGCACATTTTCTCCATTCACATCCCTAAAATTTCCCATGGTGACCTTCAAAGTGGGGTCAAGCTTACCGAAACCTAATCAGATCGAGATCATTCTATATAGAAGCCACATACCAAGTTTGACTGAAATCCACTCAGGACTTCTTGTGATATGGTGTTAACAAGGTACATTTTCTTGGTTTATATACCTAAAATTTCTAAGTCATATGGTGGCCTTCAAACTAGGGTCAAGGAAGCCAAAACCTATTAAAATCGAGACAATTTTATGTAGAGGCCACACACTAAATTTGATTCAAATCCACCCAGGACTTCCTGAGATATGGTGTTCACAAGGTACATTTTTTCATTCACATCCTTAAAATTTCTAAGTACCACGGTGACCTTCAAAGTAGGGTCAAGGTCACCAAAACTTAATCAGGTCGAGAACCTTTTATATAGAAGCCACACACCAAGTTTGATTGAAATCCATGATTGAGATATGGTGTTCACAAGCTTTTGTACACGGACGGACAGACGGACAAACAGACGGACAGAAGGACGAACAGAAGAAGACGATCCTATAGCCCCCCCTCCAAACCCCTGGGATCCCCGGTTGGTGACTAAAAATATCCCTATTTAATGTTGGGTGGTAAGAATACCGTGGTGGAGAACATGGATCTAGCCGACGTCTGCTTGTTCAGATTTGGGGTGCTGGTCTGTGACGTCACGCTCTGTGGTGTTTTCTTTGTCTTCACGCACACGAATGGTTGGCTGGGATGGCAGAAGCAGTAGTACAGTCCCATGAAACTGATCCCTTCCAAGCAGACACAAGCCACAAATACCATAAACAAATCGTTAAAAAATGTATCAGTTTTAGTGTTCTTCTGGCTGACAGAAAAACAGGTTTGCTCCAAGCACGATTACTTTTAATTCGAAAATTATCGACGATCAGTTCAAAAATTACGTCAAGTCGAACGCTGGAGATGACAAATTTGAGTCGCGATATTTCCCGGTACATCAGACCAAAGCTTACCTAATATAAAAGTCAGTGCCACTGCAGAAATCACCAGCGGGTCAAACCAGCTCCTCGGCTCCTTGAACAAGTACCAGGCGACAAGAAAGGAGGCGTTTTCTGCACACATGACGCAGTAAAACGCCAGGGCGCGCCACCGGGTCTTGCCCTCCTTTAGGCTGAAGAAGCTGAAGCAGTAAATAATGCCCACCACAGCGTCGAAAAACACCTCCTCCACCTTATTGGTGCAGAAATCGGTGCCCTGGATAACTATCCAGATGGTCATGAGAAGCCAGTGCGTGCCTGAAACGGACGAATACCTCAAGGTGTAAAATAAAGTCAATAAGAGAACGTCATTATCTTAAGCGACGCCATTACTATAAACAACGTCATTACTATAAACAAGGTCATTACTATAAACGACGCCATTACCATAAACAACGTCATTACTATAAACAACGTCATTACGATAAATGTCTTTACTATAAACAACGTCATTACTATAAATGGCATTACTATAAACAAATATTACTGTAAACAACGTCATTACTGTAAACATCGTCAAAACTATAAAAAATGTTGTTACTATAAACAACGTCACTGCCTTCCGGCAGCTTCACTCAGCCGTGCACAATGTCTCTGGCAACCAAACTTGGTAAAAGAATAAGAAATTTAACTTCATAATAAATTCAACAGCTGATGTAATATGTTCGCATTGCATGAAGACCTTTCCCCAGCTTGCCATGCCATACAAGATAATGATTAAACAACGGATACTAGCATCGCCGCACGCACCCAATGCCAAGAATATCCAATAGTGAAAGACAGCAGCGAAGGCGACGATGGAGGCTACTCGCGCTGCGGCGATGAGCATGTGACAGACAGCCTGTGTGACGAGTGCCGGCGTGTGGTGCGTGTAGTGGTCCTGGTAGGCCTGCCTCATGCCGTGGCTGTATGCCGCCACCGCCCAGCCCAGCGACGCCAGGGATATGCAGGCCGACGCCACTGGAGGAAGAATATGTGTTATAATAACATGTGGATTTGACGTGTGGCTTTCATAGGGGTACCATTAATGTGCCACATGCCCAAGCTCTGCATGCTCTACCAATACACTGAAAGCTCTGTCCCCACACTGTACACTTTGCCTCTTTTCAGTATGCTCTACCTCCACACTGTATGCTCTGCCTCAACACACTATGCTCTACCACCACACTACATGCTCCACTTCTACACTATGTGCTCTACTACCACACTGTATGCAAAGATCACGTTTGACGCCTAATCCTTTTGCGAAAACTTGTGTGGGTTGGGCGAAAAAATAAAAAAAGTATTTCGTTCACTTTCGTCCATGTACGACAGGTGGATGTTTTTATTTAAGGCTTCGAAAAAAATGAGAATTTTGAAGGTCAGATATTTCTCAGATATTTTAACGTCGAGTATTTGGCTACTGGCGATGTTTGGTGATTCCTTGATCCATATATTATCATCATAGCCAACTAAAGCGTATGTTTTGCCTGTATATAGTCTTTGAAATTTATCGTGTAAAACAGTATTAACTAAAAATCAAAACGGAGTTGAGCAACTTTTGCTCCAGAGCGCATTTTACTAATTTTACTGAAAATACTACATATTATGGAAGTCTGTCTGTGCGATACTTAGATGGGTGAGGGTTTCTGGCGGCACAACCACCCTTCCAATCATGTTTTAAATTTTTAGCAGAATATCATTGTACTCTTTTGCAGCAGTCAAAAAGGCATGACTATGGCAAAGCAAACGAATATATTATCAATGTTTAAAAAGATTTCGGAAGAGCAAAACACTCTTCAAAAAGAGTCAGAAACTTTATCAGACTCTCGAGATGGACAAATAGATTGCTCTCCACCTTTAACAACAAAAGATGAAATTTCTGCGAAAGACAGACCTAATGAAACTCAAAGTGAACGGTGCGAAACGCAAGATATAGCGAAAGAAACCCGCGGTCAACCCAGTGATGGATCGCAGGGTCCGCCGGTGAAAAAGATTAAATCCACGAGCACACGACGCCCTGTCGGGATTTGGACATTTCGGCCCAGAACCACTTCGGACACTTCGGTCCAGCTTTTTTTTTCATTTTACCACTTCGCCCATAACCAGTTCGGTCCACCTGTGACACTTCGGCCCAACCTTTTTTAGAGATACTTTGATACTATTCAGGTATCTTTTGAGCAATTAACACTAGTCAACGTGTCAACACACCACTTAACACACCCACACTGGTTAATAATATTACCCTTTAATTAAGTAACAAAAGACATATTACAAAGGCTTTTTTATTATTGCATCGCATCTCCTGGTATTTGAAAACAACTTATTTTACATGCAAGAGGAATTATCTTTTCCGATTTAAGAGAGATTTATCCTATCTCCGGTTTTGAAATACAATTTACTTTATGTGTAAGTGGAACTAAGTGTTCCGATGTATGTGTAATTGAAAATTGTAATTAATATCATTCCTGTTTTGAAATGTAATTAAATGATTTGAAATAAATACCCCGATTATTTCAGAATGTTTTAACTTGAGTTCATTGTGGATATTTTCAACATCGGATTTGTGGAACTACGATTTCAAGTTTTTTTCGGGCGAAAAAAGGTAGGCTTTAATAACATTTAATTTAACTCAGCACTTAGTGAAACCTGATCGCAATCATATTGTGGTGTGCAAAGTGGCAGAAAACGGCATGAATTTGTTACAAACCAGGCAGAAAACAAAAATTTTGGTGGAAGGAAACGGACCAAGTTTGATTTTGTTTGTGTGTGTTCTTTTTTTAGAAATGAATAGGAATACAAAAAACGCTTGTTGTTTTCAGAAGCATACATTAATTTAATCGATTTTGGATGCCAATGTCGTACAGACATTTGGTCTGTAAAATAATAAATTTTCTCCCGCATTTGTTTGCATGCAAATTGGCAGAAATATATAAGGTTTATTATAAACGATACGGTTAAGGGTTTCACGTCAATTGCAATTCACTGGAAAAACTATTTTATGATCGATAGGATCTGGGGTTTTAGGTCAATTGCAATTTCAGTCAGTGATTTTATGAAACATTGTTTTCGCTAATATCGCTGTTTAAAATAACGCTACCTTTTATTTATTTTGTAATATTCCAGAATGAAGAAGTTCACCCTTCATCTGCGCTGGGTCCCAGAATGAAAATGAGCGGTCGGAGACTGCGTCGTGCTCAATGCCACTCCTCTCACTCTGTACGTGTGGTGGAAATTCGCATTTTGCCGAAATCAGCATGCCAATTCTTGACCAAGGCAAGTTATTTAAGTTATTGTGTTTATTTTAAATAGTGAAATGAATAGAGAAGAAAAAAACGAAACGCAAACAAGTATGTGGTGATGGTAGTAATTTTACACACCACAAACAAGATACTGCATCTTTCTTAAGTATTGCCAGAGTGCTATGAGCTTAAATATACGAAACAGTAATATTACCGGTTGTACTTTTACACATCGTGAACTTGCTGTTTCTCTATTAGTATGTGTTATGCGTTTTAGAGGAAGAACGACTCTCCAGAGAATCTGCCGAAGCTGAAAAGAGGTCGCGAGAAGCAAATCTTCAGAAGCTGCAAGAGGCCATTTCTAAGCATGACTTAGAGGTTCTTACGGAAGTAGTGTACGATAGTTACTACTTGTTTTCGTCGGCATGCTCTGGTACCAGAAAGCGACTCAGCAACAAACCTCCGATTTTCGCTACTCTGCTTATTGACCCGTCAGGTACTATTATACCTTTAGATTGCATGTAGTATATAATCTTACAGGTACAAAATTTCGCATTGCAATTTCGGTTCAACGCAAATGTGGACGGTATTGTAATAAGACATTATGCGGCCATCCATAAATTATAGACTTGGGCTTTATATATACGCACATGACTTGCAATATGGTGTGTAAAATATTGCAATCAAATTCTAGGACGAAAATTCGTTCCGGAGAGAAACGTTGGGCTACGAGTTTCTCGTTGATCTTGCAACCCCGTTTAAGGAATGCGACGACTTGAGAACCATAGACAGTTTGTGCCAGATGCTCAACCTGACTGCAGTAGTCTACTCTGTGTGCCCCATATCAGGCGTGGAGCTGATTACTCGGCATGGCAGAGGGTCACAAGTGATTCATATCGGCCACATCATCGACTAGCACTTCGTAACCCTTACAGCAACAGAGGGTGTGTGTATAAGTATATAAATAATGGTAAATAACGATAGATAATGGTCAATAATGGTAAAATACGGTAAAAAATGCTAAGATAAATAAATAAGGTAAATAATGTTTTCCAGACTTCCATCCGGTTCCAAGCGCTGAAAGCACAAGAATTTCCCAAGGCAATCAAACCAGCGAATCTTCTTCTAGCGAAGACGAGAGTAGACATCAGACAGACGCAGTGTCCAATGCGTCATTCATCATAACACTACCAGTAGAAGATGAACCGATGCCATTAGTGCGGTTGGTAACAAAGAAAAAATACAGTTAAACCTGCCCTAGGGGAAAGAAAATTTAGTCTTTCTGTGGCGACAGTTCAATGGAGTTCAGGAGAAAAAAAACACAGACGGGTTTTACAAATATTCAGTCTTTATTTTTTAGTTAGTTAGTTATTTGATTGGTTTAACGACACCGCCAACCTGTTGCAGGTCATATTGTGTCATTCCTGGTAACTTTGTCGAATTTATACTTTATTGATTCAAAATCGTTAAAAAATAAAACTAGACTTAATGGTGGTCTACACATAAGAATACATGTTAATCTCTTTTAAAAATTCTAGGACCTGCTTGGAATTTACTTTTTCAAAGATTAATGGAATCAACTCTATAATAACGGGGACGAATGTGATTGAAGTCTATACAATCTATCAAGATGTGTTTCACTGTATACCATCCCTGACAACTTATACATTCGGGTTATGGTTCACCTCTTAAGAGGTGTTTGTGAGTAGTGTAAGAATGCCCTATTCTTAATCTATGAATTACCATATCGTCGCGAAGGCCATTAGGGGGGGAAATTTGCGCCCTACCACAGGGTTAATTTGGTATAGCTTATTGTTGGTTTGCTCATCCCAATGTTATTGCCATAGATTTTTGACATATCTAGAAATATGGCACTTAAAATCTGATGACGGTATAAGGAAATCTGAGCAATCTTGGTTTAACGCTTCTTTGGAGCCTTTGTCCGCTGCCTCGTTGCCCGGTATTCCAACGTGGCTCGATATCCAACAAAATATTATCTCTTTGCCAGCTTTTACCACTTCGTCGTGTTTTTCCAAAATTATTGGGTTGCATACCTGTAGGTTTTCTAGTGACTCAAGCACTGACACGGAGACCACGCACAATTTGAATTTTTTGTAACGGCTAATCTTGTTAATTTGCATAGCTAGCTACAGGGCTCTAACTTCTGCAGAGAAAATAGTAGACCCATCAGGGAGCCTGGTTTTCAATGTTTTATTTTCTATGACAATAGCTGCTGCAGCCTTGTCCTCAAGTTTGGAGCCATCGGTACATATGAAATGGTAGTCATTATAATTATCCTTTAATTCTGCAAATTTTGACTGAAATACACATGGATTAGTTCGTTCTTTTGTGGACTCAGAAAGAGTCTTCAGGACCACAGGTTTCGTTAGCTTCCAAGGGGGTTGTTTGGGTATTCTGTAATTTGCAACAGATTCAACGATTATACCTGCTTCTTGCAGGTGTGGTATAATCCTAGTTCCAAAGGGGGGGGGGGAAGCATTGGTACCTCTATCCGCATAACGTGACCCAAAAACAATCTGATGAGTAGGGTAATTTCTATTGGCATAAAGTTTTATATAATACTGCATGGCAAGTTTTAACCGCCGTATATTGAGAGGTTGTTCATTTGCCTCAACGTGTAAACTGTCGGCTGGGGATATTCTAAAGGGATTTAAACATATTCTTAAGCCTTGATTCTGTATCGGTTCTAGCATCTTGAGATGCGATGGTCTAGTTGAACCATAAACTATACTGTCATAGTCCAGTCGCGATCTAATTAGAGCTCTATACAACACGAGTTTAGTATCACGATCTGCTCCCCAATCGTGGGAGGAGATGACTCTCAGTAAATTTAAGGCCTTCTGACACTTTCTTCGGAGGTGTTTGATATGTGGGATAAAACTAAGTTGGTTATCAAAAATTAAACCTAAAAATTTGTTCTCCTTGACAACAGGGATTTGCACGTTAGAGATGTGTAAAACTAGATCGTCGTGTTGTTTTCGTTTTTTACAAAAGTGCATACAAACCGTTTAGTTTGTGAGAATTTAAAACCATTCTTATTCGCCCAAACTTGGAGAGAATAAATACTCTGCTGAAGACGACGCTGTATTAAATTCATACTTTTGCCTCTACACGACTTGGCAAATTCATCTACGAAGAGTGAGCTATCTATCCCCTGTCTCCTATTTTGTGAAACTGGAAATAAAATAATAGCTGGCATTATAACCACCCCAAATTGCTCTAACAGAGAAACATAGTTTAAGTATGGGACTCTAAATTCATATTGTGGTATGTAAAATACACGGGTTTTCACTTTATAACCACTTCGTTTAATTTATTAACTGGATGTAGATTTAATATTATTCAATAATAGCATTGTAATATACACTTTGAAATTTATAATATCATTTACTCACCCCTGGTGCCCTGTTATTTCATAAAATTAATAAATTTAATAAAATCCTTAACCCCACAAAAACATGCCTTGTGGCGACCGCAACTAGACTTCAACAGACTTGAAATTCGGAATTTCTTCTTTTGCTAGCTGAGGACGGCTGAAGCGAGGCTGCCACCGCCCCAAGACGCACAACTGGACAAGACAGAGAGCTCCGACATTGTTTTTAAAGTTAACGAAGAGAGCTCCACAAAAGGAAGAAAGAAATTAACCGACAACAAGGATTATTCCTACTCAATGAAGAGGAATGGAATATTCTAGCGTTGGTGTGTGCGGAACAAGACTTACAATTGCAACGCCACAGTCAAAGTCGTTTTATACCCGGTTTTCACGATCATTGCGATGGGCCCGATGCGGCAATGAAATTGAACTAAGTTGTCGTCAAACAGGTTAAAAAGGCCTTACATATTATGTTATGGACACCGAAATGTGGTGTGTAAAATGTTTCACATCACATCTGCCCAAATCTTTTCCTAACACGTTTTGTGTAATGTTTTAGGTGAGAGAAGAAGCCAAGGAAGATGCCTTTAAACCAGCTTTTAAGATAGTTGAAGAGGCTCTGGTAGAACAGGCAGATGGATCAGGAATTCCAAAACCCCTAAATCTGATTCGCATGGCTAATCGCGTACGAGAATCCGGTCGTCCCAAAAATTCGAAAGACCTGAACTTCACGTTGATGACCAACGCCATTTGATCTTCAGCACTGATGCACAACTGTCCATGCTTGCAAGGCACATGGATGAGACGTTCAAAGTCGTAAACAACCATTTTACCTTTTTCCTTTGTCAAGAGTGACAGTGACGACATGAAACAAGTACCTCTGGCGTTCGTGTTGATGTCAAGGCGCAAGAAAAAGGACTACGTCAAGGTATAACATATTATTAAGACAAAGTCAAAGAAAATAATTCGTCTTGATATTTGTCTACATATTAAGGTGCACAAAAAGCACACAGTAAGATATCAAAACATTCTAGAAACTAACACAAAGTGAAAAGTAGTTACTGTCCATAATTTTGTTATGATTTGCTTGTGAATGACTACATTGTGGTGTGTAAAATTTGATTCTACTTTAAAGGTTCTAGAAGCGGTATGCCGCTTACTGCCGCCCATAGAAATCGAAGAAGCCGCAGCCGATTTCGAAAAAGGTAATACTGATGTTCTTTCAAGACGGTTCTCTTTTTAAAAAATAATAAACGATGACGAAGTAAATGATAGACGATTATTAAGTAAATATTAACATTACAATGCATGTCCATCTACTTTTAGGGCTTTGGAAAGCTTTCCGCGCTGTATTTGGGCCAGGGATAAGTATCAAGGGATGCGTGTTTCACTGGTCCCAAGCAGACTGGCGACATGCGCAAAGCTTAAGACTTCAACAACAGTACATGGAGTAGGGTTCCGTACACAGCTGAGAAAAGTAAAAATGAATTACACGAAGCAAAAAGATAACATGCCCTGAGTAAATTCACAATGAACTTTCTCCATAACCTAGAAAATTACGGAAAATACTTGAATATAATTTCAGGTTGATTTGAAAGCTGCTGGCGCTACCATTCCTGCCCGCGACTCACATCCAGCCCTCATTTGAACACCTGAAAGAGTGAACTGGAGAAAATACCGTCCTGGTCTGTCTGGTAGAATACATAGAGCCAAACTGGACCCATTCCTCCATGTGGGCTAGTCGATGAATGGTTCATGGCGTGTCATACGAACCCACAATGATGTTGAGGGCTGGCATTGCAGGTTAAATGTGCTGCCGCCAATGCCAGCCTAAACCTGTACGTCCTCGTTGACCTGCTGCACCGGGAAGGGCAAGTTGCCGTACTTCAAAAGAGACTGGCATCCGATGGCAAACTTGGAAAATTTCAGTCAAAAAGGTTTTCAACAATCTCAGGAAAAATTTGCAGGTTTTGGGAGGAATACAAGAGTGGGAACAAGTCGACGTCAAAACACATGAAAGCTGTTGGACGCGTTTATTGGCCAAATCAGTGAAGGCGAAAACAAGGACAAATGTTTTTATGTGTTTGTGGATATCATCCAATTTGTGGTGTGTAAACTGCAGCGTTTTCTGGTCTGTCATATAGCAAGATTTTACGTATTAGATGTGTTTTCAGGACTATCGTGTAGAATTTCTTTCAATTAGTGAACAAAATAAATGTACGAACTGTCTTGATGTTCATATTTTTATCATTTGCGTCATCCCTAACCATTTGCCATTATGGATCGAAACGCCCAAATGAAGATGGGCCAAAGTGTCCAAGGTTGGGCCGAATCGTCTTTCGCGTTGGGCCGAATCGTCTTTCGCGTTGGGCCAAATTGGTTGGGTCGAAGTGGTCTTGGGCAGAAGTGTCCATTAACCGCCGTTGAGAGTTGGAAGAAAGAATTCGAATGGCTTGAATTCGATAATATGAAAACGAAGAACGGATGCTTTGCTCACTTTGTAAAAACCACGGCAAAAGTAATGTATTTGCAACGACGGGGTCAAACTTTTTCCGGAAAGACACTGAAAGAGCACTGTAAATCAAAAGACCGCGCAGAAGTTGCGAGTTTCTCTAAGTGTCGGGCTGTGATGCAGGAAACTACAACAAATGAAGCCTGTGTCTGACAGCCATTTAGTCGCCCAACTGAATTCCGTGCATTTTCTAATCATCCAGGGTATTGGCGATTCCAAACTTCCCGCTTTGATATCAACGACAGGGCTGTAAAAACTTGCCGGCATCTTCAAATACTTAAATACTTACAAACACCATTCGTCAACTGAAGAACTTGATAAAGCTTTATACTCGTCAGTCGAAGAAAGAATCGCTACTTCTATACGGAACAGCGAGTATGTTGGAATTAGTGTGGATGAAACTGAATATAACGGTGGACAAAAAACTCATAATATACGCAAAAATCGTCGAGAGTGGAACGGCACGCTGCGTTTTTCTTGGAAACTATACAGTACATAGCAAGTACCTGATGAGAAAAACATACCGATTTTGAAGTTACTTAAATGATTTGTTTAACGACACGACCGACCCTTAGCGGGTTACATTGTGTCAGAACATGTCAGTAACTAGAAGACAATGCTACAAGTTAAAAATCAAGGTATGCTAAAACCATGTATATTCTAAAATCATAAAGTAAAAAACTACTAGAAATACTGATACAGGTTGATTTCTTTTAAAAATCGTATCAATTTGCTAGGTTCTACTTCATCAAAGAGCTGCCTCAAGGAGTCAGCTCAGAAATGACGTGAGCGGGCGTCTTGAGAAATCGGTACAGTCTATTAAGATATGTTAAACGGTGTAAGGTTCCTGACACCCGACACAGTCGGGTTCCGGCTCGCCTCTTAAAAGATGTTTGTGGGTGATATATGTATGTCCTATTCTGGCTCTATGGTAAACCATTTCATCTCGCACATTGTTAAGTGGCGGGGGCTTTTGTCCGACTAAGGGGTTTGTTTGATACAGCTTGTTATTTCTTCGTTTGTCCCATCTTTCTTGCCACAATCTTTTCGTGTATCTTGTGGTGTGATATTTAAAATCGGAGGCTGGTATGAGCATATCGATACAATTATCATTTAGAGCCTCTTTTGCAGATTTGTCGGCTATCTCGTTTCCTCGGATACCCACGTGACTTGGAACCCAGCAGAACACTATGTCTTTGCCAGCTTTGGTGGCCTCGTCATACCTTTTCAGAAGGTCAAGGATAAGTGGGTTTGATATTTGTAGGTTTTCAATTGATTGCAGGACGGACATAAGAGTCCACGCATAACATAAACTTTTTGTATCGGCTGATCTTCACTATCTGGATAGCGAGATGTAGAGCTTTAATTTCGGCTGAGAAAATAGAGGAACCATTTGGAAGTCTTGTTTTCAAGGTGTTACTTTCAGTTACAACGGAAGCAGCCGATTTGTTGTCGAGCTTTGAGCCGTCCGTGTAGACGAAATGGTAGTCTTTAAATTCTTCCTTGAGCTCTGCAAAGTTTGATCGAAATATAAAGGGGCTAGTTGTTTCCTTTGCATAGACCGAAAGATTCTTTAGCACTACACCGATTTTAAAAGTAACGGTTTCGGATCCAATGACGCCAGTGTTATGACCGGTCGCAACAATGGGGTAGGAGTTCTACTGAAACGCAATTCGCCGTTTCTCACACACATTCACTGTGTCGCCCGCAGGGTAGCTCTTGCATCGGGTGACGCAGCAAAAGGCGTTAAAGCAGTCAATGACTTAAGACTCACAGCAAACGGCATATTCAAATAATACAAGTATTCAGTGACCAGATATAACCGACTGCGAGAACTACATAGAATTTTGGACGACGGGGATTTTCAGAAAAAGTGCGCTGTCAGCTGGCTTTCACTCTCACGTGCAGTATATTCACGGCCCAAAGAGTACAGTGCAGTCCATATGTAGCTCGAAGAAGATGCCAGGACCAGTTCTCAGGCAGGCGGTATTTAAGGCCGATTAAGCCTTTTTCGTTCGTAGTGATTATGCACAGTCTGACAGACATTTTACTAATCATAAATCGGCTAAATCTCACATTCCAGCGTGACGACGTTAACATAGGCACAATACAACCAATGGCTGTGAGTAACACAGCCGAACTGAATCGACTTTGTGAGGAACCGGGCGTATCGGAGAGAGGTTTTCTCACAGAAATAGGGGATGGATCTACGTTCCGAAACGCTAATCTCACCAGCTGCGCTGTCAGAAATCGCCGAGATCGTGAAGAAGTGTGAGCTTTATTGAGCATACAATCGCTAAATAGTCGATTTCCGGAGGATGAAATGTCTATTGTTCACTCCTTGAACCAGATCCTCAATCCAGCGACCTGGCCAGCCACAGATGTCTTGTGTGATCAGCACCGTCAACAGTCCTTGGACATTACTGTGGACCATTCTGGTGCGAACAAAACAGATTCAGAAGATCATTTGGTGGAAGCTGCAATATCTGCAGGTAAATGCCGCGGCAGGTTTAACCAGATGAAGCGTGTCGTTCGCAACCATGGTGGTGTTAACACGATAGCCATCTCGTGCAAAACCTTAATTAATGATTATTCAAACCTTTTCCCGGACTTCGCTACACTCGCTCAAATTGCATTGAGCATACCAGTCTCAAGTGTCCCCTGTGAACGCGGTTTCAGTGTCCAGAACTCGATTAAAATTAGTAGAAGAACAAGGTTAGGAGAAGAGCGGGTTAATCGCCAAATGCTTCTGTCCATAGAGGCGTCAGATCCGGAACGTATAAACTTGCAGCCAGCAGCGTAAATTTTCCGCGAAAAAAAGTGTAAGGTCTAAATATAGGTGTCAGAAGCATAAAACAGTTAATGAACTGTGATTTGTAATTTTGAAAGTGATTGTGTGTGATTTGTGCGTTTTAGATAACAGCTTATCAATGATCTCATATTTCTGTATTTTGATCCTACATTGCATTTTTAAGTGCTTGTGTTCACAGTATTTCTCCAATAGTCAGTATTGTTTGAAGCGTAATTCGTACTTTTATTTGACATGAATTTTGTCAGGTAGACAGTGTTGTTCAAAGCTGACTAATTGGCCAGTCAAAAGGTTTATTGTTGTGTGTTTTTAACTGTAAAATATGAGTTTTTTGAAAGTGTAAATTGTTAAAATGACCCTGAGTATATACGACTAGTTTTAATTTAATTTTTAAATGAGTACGAAATAACGTTTTAGAGTCACACATCTCCGCTTCTTAAAAGTCTGTTAAATGTCAATAAACTAACATTATAAAAAGGAGGAGTAGGATGGCTATAAGGGGTGATGGAAGGTCATAAAAAATTAGTGGACGAAAAAACTCATGGGCGAAACAAAATTGCTGTGGGCGAAAATTTTCAAAAAGTTTGCTCTACTTCTACACTGTGTGCTCTACCTCCACAGTGTATACTCTACAATCACACTATGCTCTACCACCACACTTTATGCTCTACCTCCATACTATATGCTCTACTTCTACACTGCGTGCTCTACCTTCACACTGTATACTCTACAACCACACTGTATGCTCTACCTCCACACTGTATGCTCTACCACCACACAGTATGCTCTACCTCTACACGGTATGCTCTCTCTAACACCACACTTTATGCTCTACCACCACACAGTGTGTTCTCTCTACCACCAAACTGTGTACTCTACCTCCACACTGTGTGCTCTACCATCACTCTGAATGCTCTCTCTACCACCACACTGTATGCTCTACCACCATACAATTATATAATTTTATCACGAAGGATATTATCAACTTCTGTAACGCGTAGCATATAGGGATAGATCATTGGGCTGAGTGCTTTGTATTGGATTCGAGCACGCGTGGAAGGCCTGTGAACGAACCCCACAGCGGTGAGTTCACTGGCCTTCCACAAGTGCTCGAATCCCATACAAAGCACGACTGCACCAGGATCTATCCCTATTATAGCACAAACAAGCAAAATCGATTCATAAACAACGGAATAAAGCCAAAATCTCAAGATTTTGCTCGAAAATTTTTCATGGTATAGTCCTGCGCGAAGAATGTCGGACATCAACTTGCGCAATGCAGAGGGAAAACGATTTACGTCACAAAGCCATCGTCATAGTATGTCGGAGTCATGACCATTGTTTTTCTGTGAATTGGCCTTGTGACTTTTGTATCCAGTTAAAGCACGCTGATGGTTTCCTATCATTTCTTTTTACGCGAGTGCATTACTCAGTTGGTGCGTGATACAATAAAAGGATAGATTATGGGGTTCGGATGTTGTATTAGATTCAGATACGCATGGAAGGCCTGCGATGGTAACTAAAAACCGAATTCCAGGGCAACAAGAGTCTACTAAACCTGTTTGTTTTGTTTTATTTTGTGGAAGCTTACGTGTAAGAAGGTGAGCACTGTCAGTACACGTGACAATGTACAGCTGTAGTGTCAACTGTGGTGCCGAGCCCAGAAACGCCCCGAACAACCGCAGCATCGACACGTCATTCTGCTGGACGAAGAAACGCTCGATGTGCTGCTGATCCTTCCATCTCCTTGCCTCCAAGCCTGCCACCAAAGTCAACGTGTACCTGCAACCAAGTCATGCACACACTTAGCTATAAACTTTCGAGATATCGTATATTATGTAAAACAGAAGTATCTTTCGATGAATCTGTCATAAATATGAAGCTAAGTGTATTTTTAAGTTCCCAGACAAATTGACGATTAGCTCAGTTGGTTAGAGCGTTGGTCTGGTAATCTCAAGGTCCCAGATTCGAATCTGCTTCGGTATGGTCAGCTTGACTGACGTTAGATTGACGTCCGCTCCAATGACCGTCGCTAAGTGAATGCAGTCAGCTCCCTTACCACGAATAAAATTAATTGAGTCTTTAGACCATCCCTTTAAGAAAAGTTCCCAAGGGCGTTTTAGAAGCACCAGTTTGCCAATTATTTGCCTTATTTGTTTAAAACATACGCACAAAAGCCAATGAAAATAGATGTCAAACGAATAAAGAAAAATGTGTACTTAACCTTTCAAGTGGCTGAAGCTGACAAAGGTGAGAAATCCAACAACAGACACGAGATTCGTGCCCATCGGCTATGTACCAACGAGCACTCAATAACTGTATAACTATCGACGGAGCAACCACGAAGGATAAAGAAAGAGCTCCCCAAAACACGCTCCCGTCTCGTAGATACAGGTATGCAACCAGAATGTCTGAAACAAAATGCACTGATTTCATTAGCAACGGGTCGTCGTAGTGGTTACTTGTTTATCACAGGGCAGCGGAGCTGTGACATTCCGCCGTGACAAAATTATGTAACATTCACAATCCTTTAAATATTAACTATAACAATCCTTTAAAGTTCAATATTTGATAACTGGTAACCTCTGACATGATTTTATGCCTTTTCCAAGTCATGCGACGAGTCCAGAAACTTATTGGTATTTTTAGTTGCCCAAAATTATCTTTTATAACTTTGAAGACCTCCAATTACCTTATTACGCCTTCTTTTACAAGCAAAAATGCAAGTTACCACAAATCACGTGTAAAATCTTAGAACAAGCCAGTGAGTAATTGATATGTAAGATGAGTCATGGCGAAATGTATAACTAATCTCATATATTCGGACTGTCTGATTGGTGCCCCACCTCAGACTGTGGGAGGAGGATCAACTAACCCCACAGGTGTCGCCGTTACAGAAGTTGGTGAAAAACAGACTAGCAAAGGAAAGAAATAAATATTTATTTGTACTATGGACCTTAATAATGAAACTTGACACACAAAAAGTTACAAAATCTTCTGTCCCTTTAACATCCAAGTTGTGAGTATGTTTCTTGTAAAATAGGTTTTTCTTTCTATTTTTGCCATTTTTTTCTATTATTTTTGTTATCGTTATTATTATTATTATGATTATATTATTATTTTTATTGTTATTATTATTATTATATATTATTATTATTACAGTGTTTTCTTATTATGCGCTCTTCAGTCATTTATAAAAGCGCTACATTGAACCTAGTATCATCCATATAATTAAACATAGTATTATCCATATAATATGAAAAAACATATTCAAACTCTTATTATCACAGTTATAAAAATAATGCTAAAAAGTTCAGATCGTTTATAATACTAAATGGTTTATATTACCGAATGGTTATTCACAGGCAGTGACATAAAAACTATTCAACATTCAAATGCTGTCTTAAAAGCCCAACGAGGACTATAAAAGCAGACCTTAGCTCCTCCCATTTTCATTATGATTCTAGAGCTCAACGAGGCAACATCAGTTCCTTGCGTACTTTTTTAGCGTTTTCACTAAACATTTTGACAGATTTTGGTAAAATAAAATGGTCGATCAGTTAACAATTACTTTCTAACCATACTAAAAGCATTTTAACGACCGTTTGAAAAGAGATTACATCAAAATTTAACTTTAAATCATATCACAATTTAAAAAAACGGTCCAACCTCATTGTAAATTCCACATGTTATACGCGACCTAATCGCTGCTTGATTGACGCTGTCTAAACATTGACCCATTGATGCTCATTGAACAGCATGTTATAGGGAGCCACTCCAAGCAAAACATTTTTCACAAATTTTGTCCTTTCAACTCCTTTGTCTAAGCTGGACTCATAGTGTGGATACGAATATGCTGCATAAATTAACTGTTATCTTCAGTTGGTCAGTTCGCATATCGCACAAAGACGTTTATCTTAAGGTTGTAAAATCTGTATAAAATTGGTTCATGGCCTTTTCCAAGAAAGTGAGAAAAGGGGCGGACTCGGTGCCATAGCTAAAAGCAGCGTTTTCAGTTCGGCCTTTAAATAGATACGTTTTCAAGGCTCTCTTATACACTCCACAAGACTCCATTGATCGCATATTTCTCGGTAGCGAGTTCCATAGCCTTCGGGCCGCTACTTCAAACGATCGGAAGCCAGGTGGTGCCAGTCTGTAGCGTGGCTCAACAAGCAGAGGTTGATCACACGATCTCAAGTAACGTTTCGGTTAATATAATACAGATTACGTAGATTTTCGGGTCCCGTATTATTCAGATTTTTTAAAAATGTGATTTTCACCGTTGTGATGGATGTGCTGTTTCACGGGGAGCCAGTGTAGGCTTCTCAGAACCGAGGTGATATGCTCTCTTGTGGGAGTGAGGGTAACTAATCGAGCCGCTTCATTTTAGATTTTCTGCAATCTCCCCGCATGAACAGCAGGCATGTTCACACACAGACTATTACAAAAATCCAATCGGGAGATGATGGAAGCGTGCACAATTGTTTTCAATCGATTCAATCGATTATTCATATCCATGCTGAAACTTGCTCAATGGCAGTGAGTAATTGATATGTAAGATGAGTCATGGCGAAATGTATAACTAATCTCATATATTCGGACTGTCTGATTGGTGCCCCACCTCAGACTGTGGGAGGAGGATCAACTAACCCCACAGGTGTCGCCGTTACAGAAGTTGGTGAAAAACAGACTAGCAAAGGAAAGAAATAAATATTTATTTGTACTATGGACCTTAATAATGAAACTTGACACACAAAAAGTTACATATTATTCAGTCCCTTTAACATCCAAGTTGTGAGTATGTTTCTTGTAAAATAGGTTTTTCTTTCTATTTTTGCCACTTTTTTTCTATTATTTTTGTTATCGTTATTATTATTATTATGATTATATTATTATTTTTATTGTTATTATTATTATTATTATATATTATTATTATTACAGTGTTTTCTTATTATGCGCTCTTCAGTCATTTATAAAAGCGCTACATTGAACCTAGTATCATCCATATAATTAAACATAGTTTTATCCATATAATATGAAAAAACATATTCAAACTCTTATTATCACAGTTATAAAAATAATGCTAAAAAGTTCAGATCGTTTATAATACTAAATGGTTTATATTACCGAATGGTTATTCACAGGCAGTGACATAAAAACTATTCAACATTCAAATGCTGTCTTAAAAGCCCAACGAGGACTATAAAAGCAGACCTTAGCTCCTCCCATTTTCATTATGATTCTAGAGCTCAACGAGGCAACATCAGTTCCTTGCGTACTTTTTTAGCGTTTTCACTAAACATTTTGACAGATTTTGGTAAAATAAAATGGTCGATCAGTTAACAATTACTTTCTAACCATACTAAAAGCATTTTAACGACCGTTTGAAAAGAGATTACATCAAAATTTAACTTTAAATCATATCACAATTTAAAAAAACGGTCCAACCTCATTGTAAATTCCACATGTTATACGCGACCTAATTGCTGCTTGATTGACGCTGTCTAAACATTGACCCATTGATGCTCATTGAACAGCATGTTATAGGGAGCCACTCCAAGCAAAACATTTTTCACAAATTTTGTCCTTTCAACTCCTTTGTCTAAGCTGGACTCATAGTGTGGATACGAATATGCTGCATAAATTAACTGTTATCTTCAGTTGGTCAGTTCGCATATCGCACAAAGACGTTTATCTTAAGGTTGTAAAATCTGTATAAAATTGGTTCATGGCCTTTTCCAAGAAAGTGAGAAAAGGGGCGGACTCGGTGCCATGGCTAAAAGCAGCGTTTTCAGTTCGGCCTTTAAATAGATACGTTTTCAAGGCTCTCTTATACACTCCACAAGACTCCATTGATCGCATATTTCTCGGTAGCGAGTTCCATAGCCTTCGGGCCGCTACTTCAAACGATCGGAAGCCAGGTGGTGCCAGTCTGTAGCGTGGCTCAACAAGTAGAGGTTGATCACACGATCTCAAGTAACGTTTCGGTTAATATAATACAGATTACGTAGATTTTCGGGTCCCGTATTATTCAGATTTTTTAAAAATGTGATTTTCACCGTTGTGATGGATGTGCTGTTTCACGGGGAGCCAGTGTAGGCTTCTCAGAACCGAGGTGATATGCTCTCTTGTGGGAGTGAGGGTAACTAATCGAGCCGCTTCATTTTAGATTTTCTGCAATCTCCCCGCATGAACAGCAGGCATGTTCACACACAGACTATTACAAAAATCCAATCGGGAGATGATGGAAGCGTGCACAATTGTTTTCAATCGATTCAATCGATTATTCATATCCATGCTGAAACTTGCTCAATGGCAGATTCTAGGTGCGACATTGTGTATTCTACATCCTCCTTGGATGCTGGGGAACCCGTTTTCCACAATTGGCTATCATCCGCATAGAAATGAAACAAAATAATAAGCAGTCCCGAGGTGTTCTCTAAACTTCTTGTAGCCTTGTGGACCAGTCATACTCCCTTGTGGCATTCCGCAGTTCCAATTCCTTTGCACCGGATCGATGCCCATCAATACGCACCTGTTGGGTTCGGCCAGTGAAATACGGTCGGAACCATTCTAAAACGTTCCCTTCTAGCTTAGGCGCTTTATGAGAATGTTATGATCGACCACGTCGACTGCAACCGATAGACCCAGAAGACACCATCTGATCACGATCTAAAGTTTGCAACATATCATTCAATTTCGTTACATTCTCTTTAATTCCTTTACACTTCCTACCGAACTCGGTCGAAACGCTGAAACTTTTTTTAGCAAAGGCTAAGCACGAACCCGCTAATAAGCCAATTCGTACTTTCGGGCCTTGCCGATAGAGATGATGCTACAATTTTTTGGGATAAATTATAAACATATGATAAGGAAAAAGATTAAAACTTTAATTTGCCCTCAAGATGCCCACTTTAAATTTACAAAGCAAACAAATGATCAGTTAAAAACTAGAGAGAAACACAAAATTGAAAAGCACAGCGTAATTGACGAAACTGACAATGTGTTGTTTTAATAAGAGAACATCGTTCAATGTTTATTTACAAACTAGAAGCAGGGCAAAAAGTTAACTTTTCAGCTGGGGGTCCCGCGGGACCCCGACCTCTGAAACCAGGGATCCCGGGGTAAAGTGGTGGGGGTCCCGACATTTTCGGGCAATAAAACAGTTAAATTTTACGAAATCAATTTTTTTGCAACAAAAATAAACGCGATTAGTGATATCATGCAAATCAAAAACTACTGCTTCTAACAACACAAAAGAAACACTGAATGATGCTACATTAAACAATGAAAAAAAAATCAATCATTTTCGATCTTAGCGGTCCCGAGCCGATTATCAGGGGACTCCGGGATCCCGGGAACTTTATGCCATGTAGAAGCCTCTGACATTCTTGTGAAAAGTCATGATAAATTTCTGCCGCGAACAGACCAATTTGTAATTTAACAAATTACGATGTGCTGTTCAGTTTGAATGTTCTTTCCCTCGTGTAGCCCACTTGTGACTGTTTCTACCAAAATTGAATTTTGGTGATTTTTGCCAGTTTTTATCTATTATTTCTTTATGCTTTTATCTCAACCTGATTCGGTCGAAACGGCAAATCTGTTCGGAAAATTCTAAGCACAAATCCTCTTATTACCTTATTGATGTGCCATTTTCACACTAAGCCAATTCGTACTATCGGGTATTTCTGTTAGAGGAACCGTTTCGATTGCAATTTTTTTTGTGTAAATTATAAAGATAGGGTAAGGTTAAACATCAAAATTGTTACTGTTAAATTAAAAAAGCCAACACATGAAACTATTGAAAAACTATTTTACATATCATTCAACCTCTTTTATAGCCCATTTGTAAATAAGTATCTAGCAAAATGGAATTTTGTTGCTTTTCACCATTTTATTCTATCATTTCTCTATGGCTTTATCCCAACCTAATTCGGTCGAAACGCCAAACCTTTTCGGCAAATTTTAAGTACGAATAAGTCAATTCGCACTTTGACTTTTGCCGAAAAGTTTTTGCGTTTCGGCTGAATTCAGTTGGGATAAGGATATAAAAAATGATAGAAAAAAACGGCGAAAAATTTTAAAAAACCCATTTTGCCAGAAACATATTCACATGTTGGTTATAAAAGGGACTGAATAATATGTAAAATAGATCATATGAATGCTTTATAACTTTAAAAGTGTGCATGTTGAAAGAAAATTAGAATTTTGATGTTTTTCCCTTATCAGTTCTTTATAATTTCGGTGTTGCCACGGAGTCATCAAGAAAAAAAAGGATAAAAAAGGATAAATTTTGGGAAAAAAGTATGAAAAAAAGGATAATTCATATTTTGCTGAAAATCGAGAAAACATAAATGTTAATCCTATTGTATCATTTTTTGTAATTTATAATGCTCGTTTTCACAGCGATTAAAAATATTTGCATACCTGATTGTACTTCTAAATCGTCACGAATATTGCCAAAAGGGCTGTCTCGAGATCTAGTAAATCACCTGTCAATAGGCTTGCTTGGTCGCCAAACAATGGTTGTCCTATTGTTACACACGGTTGATGAAAATTCGTACAAATTTATAAAGGAATCCGGTCAAATTGTGCCAAAAGAAAGTCTTGAAAATTGGCTGCTAAATTTTTTAAATGCCTCAATTTAGCCAATTTTTTCCCAAGAGGCCTACCTAGAGAATATCCGTACAAACTTTGAAGGAAATCTCATCAAAATTGTGAATGAAGCATTTTGAAAACTGGCAAACGAAAAATTTTAAATGCCCCCCCCCCCCCCTCATTTAGCCAATTTTTGGCGGATCACCAAAAAATTTTTCAAAGAGAGGCCTACCTAGAGAACATTCGCATAAAATTTGAGAGGAATCCGATACAAACTGAGGGAGAAGAAGCATTTCAAATAAAAGTTCACACACGTACATACAGACGACGGTTACCCCTCTATTTATGTGATAAGACCAGTACGAACATAGTCGGGTGGTCTAAAAAAGGTGCGTACGTACTTTATCGATGGTCCCTAGGGACATGCAACTCAAAATTATAGATTGAAGTTATTGAAAAACATTCAAGAAATAGTATTTTAAGCGAAAAAAACTGAAAAAAGTATCAAAATAAAAAAAGGATGAAAAGCGAAAAAAACGGATAAAAAAAGGATGAAAACTTTTTAAAAAGTATAAAAAAAAGTATTTAAGGATAAAAAAAGGATAAAATCGGGCTTTTTTTAAAAAAAGGATCATCCATTTAAAAAAGGATGATGTGGCAACACTGTAATTTATCCCAAAAAATTTGCAGTCGAAACAATACCTCCACCGGAGAGACCCGAAAGTGCGAATGGCTGATATAAATGGCTATTTGTCTCAACTTTCAAGGCTATGGATCTATCTTCTTAGGACAGAAAGGGTCACAGTTGGTGCAATACAAATGGCCATTGATCTCAATTTTCGAGGCTCTGGATCTTTCGGCGCACGTTCAAGGAAACCGAGACTCGAACTGGCAGGTTTTTTCTTTAAAAGGACACTGAAAAGTACCATGGTGCATTATTTTCGATCTCAGCGAAACTCCCAAACTAGAGTAAAGCGTGGTTTTGCAACTATGGATTCACTTTTTTGGGCGATAATGAGGGATTCGATATCCTGATCTCAAGAAAACACATATTTTTCTCAGTAAAAAATTGTTATCTGACCATAAAACTTGTGCGCCATAATTTATAATTGGGCCATTTATGTGACGCACCCTTTCTAAAATAACGCCATTGGCCCCAGTCGTGCGCCGAGATTTGAAAATTGACATCAATGACATTTCCTATTATAGGAACTACGACTCTTGCTGTCATAGGAAGACCCGAAAGAGTCATCTAGGACTAGCTCCAAGAAGCGGTCCTCTACAAAGTTTCCCGGCACCGCTTCAAAGCCTCGCTATATAACGATAAGCAAGTCAACTGCGCTCGCTCTGAGGCACCCCTGTGGCTACTTTATGCGCGATTCTTCGACCCATAAGTTGTTATTGGCATTTACTAAAGGCCCTCAAAGTACAACGCTAATGATACACAACTTCTGTGTTACGCTTTCTTTAAAAGAAAATAACACGGAAATAACTAAAATTCCCCCGCAATTATTGGCATTTGTTTGTATACAGGGAGCATACTTTATTACGTGAAAAAGAAACAATAACTTTTGCAATTATCCACCAAAAACCTTTTGAATTGATATTTCAAAAAGAACGTAAAAAACAAACGGTCAAATATTGTGGGTATACAAAATAAATTTATACCTAACTTTGCATTTATGAACTATTTTACCAGTAACCTAGGACCGTCCGCCATTTTTCAGTGGTTTTTGCGCAATAATTCTAGTTTTTGAACGCGATCACCCAATAGTTTGGTGTGTGGCAAGTACAGGATTTTACACATGTTTTCTGTTATACGCGAAGTAAAATGTCGTGATTCATGAAAATACCAGGCCAATATAGTCTTTTCGGGCAGGATTTTCGAGCATAGTTGTAACTCGCCACTTTATTCTGTTATACCGAAATATCAATATTTTAAATGCAAACTGTAAGATACATCAACTCGCTTTTCAAAATGACAACTAACAACAATAAGGATCACATGTGAGCATAAACCTGATATTTGTATGTGTATAGTGACAGTTTGCTTATAGCACATCAGTATTTTGCTTTCGAAAACTAGTGGCAGTTGTCGGGGGGTTCGGCAAAAAATATCATTTCTGGGATAAAGCTGTTTTCGGGAGGTGGCGAAACGACAGACACTGGCGGATTTAATCTAGGTTACTGGTAGTATATATTTACAAAAAAACTATGACCCCTTTATTTAAATTTTTGGTCATCTGACTTTGGTCATGTGACATTTAAAGGCCGGAATGTAAACAAACATTTGACAGGTGGGTGCGGAAGCTAATTTTTCTACACTTTTATAAACAAATAAAAAATATACAGCTCACAAAAATTGTGCCTGTTTTACAAAAAGGGTATTTTGTGCATGAACTTTCAAACTTCAAACTTCAAACAGTTTATTCTTCTGAGCAAGCAATTATGTACAAGTCGATGTTTCAATAGCATGTCAATTTTCGAACATTTGATGACACAGAAAGAACAGGCGAATAGAGAAAGTTACAAACTTATGTGAATATTCGCCTTATTACCTTTAACTTTTATAACATAGACTACCAAGCAACAACAGTTTACAAAAATACCATAAGATTTAAGCTTATGCCGACATATTTTCTCTTAACACTTATCGAATTCATACCTCGTAAACAATAACTTTTTGAAAAGACATTTAAATTGACAAATATTTTTAGCTTCAACAACTTCACGTGGAAGGCTATTAAAGATTTTAACACCATAAACACTAATAAATTTTGATTTTAAAGACGTTAAAACATAGCTAGTTTTAAATTTTATTACACTTCTTAAACTGTACATATGATCATCAGTAACAATCGAAAAGCGTTTTTGAATATTTAACGGTAATGCGGAGTGAAGAGCGTTATACATAACAACCGAAATTTTTAGTTCTACTAAATCATGGAATTTGACAATTTTTAATTTACAAAACAGAGGATTTGTATGTTCGTATTTACCAACTTTGGATAGGGTCCTTTTAATCCTTTTTTGACTCCTAACAATGCAATCTAGGCAACTTTTGCTGGCTGAACCCCATATTTCAACACAGTAAGACAAATAAGGTAAAAAAAAGACTACAATATAAGGTGCGAAGTGCATTGGTATCCAATAATTGACTAGATCTGTATATAATTGATGTACAATTTGATAATTTTTGTTTAACCTTCATAACATGATTTTTCCAGTTAAGTTTACTGTCCATATAAACTCCTAAAAACTTGGTTACGTACACTTGTTCGATTTTATTTCCATTCATAGACATTACATTTCATGCGGCACTGTTCTGTTTGAGAAAACCATAAAATTAGTCTTTTGGACATTTAATGACAATTTATTTATTTTGAACCACACGTTTAGTTTTTCTATCTCTGAGTTAATACTTTGACAAAAAGTCTTAAGATTTTGTCCTGACGCAAAAAGATTTGTGTCGTCGGCGAAGAGCACAAACTTTAACAATTCCGAGGTATTACATATGTCATTAATATATAGTATAAAGAGCAACGGTCCTAAAATGGATCCCTGTGGAACTCCACATTTAATTTCTAACAAACCTGATTCAACATTATTATATCGTACATACTGCTTTCTATTAAAGAGGTAACTGGTTAACCAATTTTTGCCAAACCTCTGACTACAAAATGTTCAAGTTTTTGTAACAGAAGACCATGATTTATGGTATCGAAAGCTTTTTTAAATCAATAAATATCCCTATAGTAGTTTTGTTATTGTCTAAAGCTTCGGTGATTTCTTCAACAAGTTCAGTTATAGCTAACGATGTAGAATGTTTATGCCTAAAACCATATTGAGAAGTAGATAACAAGTTATTAGATTCAATGAATTTGTTCAAACGTACATAAAACACAGTAAAACCCCGGATATGGACACCCCTCTATTATGGACACCCCTGAATTATGGTCAGCATTTTTCAGTCTGTTTTAAAACGCCATAGCGTTCTGTTATATCTAGACCCCTCTATTGTGGACACCCCTCTATTCAGAATTAGGGACACTCTTTTTATCCCGTAAGTACGGTTACACATTTAAAACAACCCCTCTATTGTGGACAGTACAATTACTGTCCATATATTGTACGTTATGCAAACAACCCCTATCAGCTTGTTACTCGGTAGTGTTTGTTTTTTTCGCTATTGTTATCTGTGGGTAATGAGTACATTATATTGAACACAGTGCATGTAAAGACAATAGGGCTTACTACAAAAGATGTGTGCTTAAGAGAGAAGCTTTATACTACTAAACCCTATTGACATGTGCTCCGTCTTTTAAAATGCGTATGAAGGAACAAGTAATTCATTATCTTTATACTCAGTTAAGATGTTACATAAGGTGTTAAGTTTGGATATCGGTGGTGTGAAAAGAAAACGGAACGAACTTTCGCTATCTGATAAAGTTAAAATAATCAAAGATAGTTATGTAAAAAATGTGAAAAATAGCGAAAGATTTTAGTTGTAGTTGTCAGATAGAACAGGACCTCTAAATAAGGGACACCCCGCCATTAGGGACAAAATTATTCAGTCACTTTTTGTCCCTAATAGCGGGGTTTCACTGTACTTTTTCCAGAATTTTTGAGAATTGTGGTAACAGGGATACCGGACGATAGTGAGAAAACAACGATTTTTCACCAGTTTTAAACAAAGGCACCACTTTAGCAACTTTCATTTGATCCGGAAATATACCACTTGACAAAGATAAATTAATAACATGCACTAGTCGTTTAACAATACTTGGAATTACTTTTTTAACAATAGATATGTCTAAATTATCACACTCGACAGATTTTTTACTTTTACACTAACTGACTATATTTATTATTTCCGAATCTTCCACGGGCGAAACAAACGAGTAAAGATATACGTACAGTCGCTGTACATATAGGGCACTGAATTACACAATACGTACAGCGGTTTTCGGCCAATCAGAAACCGTTTTATATGTACACAGTGTTTCCAAATCATCCTTTTTTTTAAAGGATTATCCTTTTTTTTTAAAAAAAACCGATTTTATCCTTTTTTTATCCTTAAATACTTTTTTTATACTTTTTAAAAATTTTCATCCTTGTTTTGATACTTTTTTTCGCTTTTCATCCTTTTTTTATTATGATAATTTTTTTATTTGTTTAATAAATTGAAAGAAAAATGAAACACAACGAAGCTGTTTTCCTGTTTTCCAAGGGTCCATAAACAAAATGATAGGGGGAAAGCGAGACAACCCTTTTGGTAATATTCAGGACAATTTAAAGGTACACTTACGTATGCAAATATTTTTAATCGCTGTGAAAACGAGCATTTTAATAAGTAATAATTACATAAAAAAAAATGATACAATATGATTAACATTAATGCTTTCTCGATTTTCAGCAAAATATGAATTATCCTTTTTTTATGCTTTTTTCTTGATGACCCCGTGGCAACACCGTATACAGTTTGTTTACATTGCAAACCGGGAACAGCGTGGGTCGGAAATGGATTTGAAAATAAAGTTAAATTCATTAACTTCAAATTGGCTGTACGTAAAGTGGACAAAGTCCCGTTATACGTACAGTCATTTCTATTTTGTGTAGGAATTATTTTTCTATAATTTCTCGGCCGTAGATAAATCATAGGTATCTAATTATTGTTCATAAATAAGAGCAGTTCTGTTTAGCTATTAATTATATACTAGTTTTGTAAAATAAAATTCTTTTGCTTCAAATTGACTGTACGTATAGTGGACACATTCCCGTTATACGTACAGTCATTTCTATATTGTAAAGGAATTATTTTTTTTATAATTTCTCGGTCGTTGATAAATTACAGGGCATCCAATTAATGTTCATAAATTAGTGCAGGCCTATTTTCTTTTTAAGTATATTTTTTTAATAAAGTCAAATTTATTAGCTTTAAATTGACTGTACGTATAGTGGACAAAGCCCCGTCATACGCACAGTGACTGTACGTATAATGGGCTCTTTGTTGCTATGCGTACAGCGACTGTACGTTTAGACACGGCCCAAACAAACATAGAATTTTGATTTGATTCAAGCATAGAATCAAAGATACTTTTGTTTTCGACATTCTCAATAGTGTTCGCTAGATTGGGTCCAATTTCTACAAAAAAAACCTGATTAATTCTATTTACAGTGTCGTTTTTATAAGTAATTTTGGCTCCATTATTGTTAATAAAATAATCAAGAATAATGGAATTTGATTTTTCCTTCTTAATTATTTCATTTAATACACTCCAGTACTTTACTTTCAGTAAATTTTTGAATTAATTGGACTAGTTTGCAGGATTCGTGCCTCAGAACAATCGAAGTTGATCCCTATTAGCGCAACAATGTAAAGATTCGGAGCTCGGACAAAGAGATCAGAGCTGACACGGAGTTAATCTAGGACTAGAACTTTCTGCAATTGTTTGAATAATAGGGGCTGATATGCAATATTCGTGCCTCAGAACATATGAAGTTGACCCCAATAAGGGGGACAATGGAAGGCCTCGTAGCTCTGACAGAGCGATACACGATCTTATACAAGTCAGAGCTGATTCGGAGCTATTTCCCTTCACCCTTGTAGCGATACGAACCTGTTATTGTGTCTAACAAATAAACTGTTATCGAAATTAATATTAAAAATGCGTCAAAACAAGCAAATATCTTATGTTTTTGTTTTGGTGACATTTTCAAAAGCATTTTATTCGTAAATATGAATTTTATTGTGTTGTTTTAAAAAATACGCTTTTCAAATTCACCGCCATGATTTATCATGTGATCTCGTACAAAAGCCAAGGCTAGGCATCAAACACACTCAAAATTTTCACCATAAATCGGGCTGCAACGACATGTATTAGCACGGCAAAATGTTTTTCTACTTATCATACAAGGAGAGTTGCTTGTCGTCAATGGAAATTATTTAATATTTTAAAATATATAATTACGTACTTCATTACAAGAGTAATACAAACATTAGAGAGAACAACCAATTGCGTCTCCAAGTAGATGGGGAATAAAACTTTTGGCAGGTCCTCCCATAAATCCCATGGGATTTCTGGCCGCTCAGGGTAGAAGTCCCGAGACTCGGGCCGGGCTAGAAGTCTCGTGGGACTTCTGGCCCGACCGCCTAGAAATATCATGGGACCTCTGAACGGAATTGCTAAAAGTCTCCTTCCCCTGTGATTTGTCTAGAAATTACAAGTGAACTTTTTTTTTTTATTTTCGGATTCCCCAGTAGGTATATGACGGAGTCCCTAGACGCCTCCCCCCGGCGGGAATTTCTTATTTTTGCATTTTACACGTTTCAGGCAATTCTGAACATTTCTGGCGTTTTTACCCCCGGATCCCCCTCCCCCCCCCCCCCTTTGATCCTATGGCTAGACAGTATATAAGGCATGTCAACTTTAACAGGGTAAACTGGGTATTTTCTTACTCTGCGGCAGAACAGATTTATCACTTACATACTTTTTGGAACATTGCGCAGTACAACATTAACAGAATTTATTTATTGAAGTTTATTGAAAAGTGTTATGAAACTGGAATAAAAGATGTAGAGGACTTTGATTTTGATTCCACACTTTACTGTATTCTTACTGATGAATGAGTGTTCTATCGCGGGGTGGATTATTTAACGGATTGTTTTTTAGAAGAAGAAAACTGAAATATATCAACTCCTTCTTCACTGATGACGTCATTGGTCAAAACTTCTGCAATTTTAAATCATTTACCATCAAGACAATAAAGTGATAACATGAATATCCCAAACGAAGAAGTGACATGTGGATAGTGCAATGCATTACTGTCAAACTAAGATGAATTTGAGAAACATTATTTTAAAAACTGATCACCTTTCGTAGAGAAAGAGGACTTATTACTTGTCGCATTTGCTTCGATGTCTTCAACAATGCTGAACAATATGCAGATCATACATGTGATGATACTCATGCATCACTAAGGCAGATAATACATATAAATGATTCGCTGATGAGTCAGATCGACCTCCTGCGAAGAAACAAAAGAAGACAAAATTTGAGACACAAACACAGAAGCAGGTAATGCAAGTAGGTAAAGGTAGAGGAATAAGCTTTGGTGGACATGCACATCAAGAATTGCTTAAACGTAAAAATGTTTCCGACTTGCTGCTGAAAATGTAACAGCAAGAAAATTGCACCACACGACATTTTAAAGAAAGATTAAACAATGGAATGAAATGGTACATTGTCGTTTTAGCTCGAGTCAAGAAAATAACAAAAAAAAATTAACAAGGAGTGTTGGAAGAACATGTGGGTAACACTCATCTGAGCACTAATACTTTTAAAGTATTCAGTGAGAGAGATACTGATAACGATTTTCCAAATGCATCAAGGAGTTGTTCAGCAAGTTTTATGAGCATGAACGTAAAGGATCTGGATATGTGTTGGATAAGACTGCCAAAGAAGATAAAGATTACTAAGGGTGTTATTAACATCAAGAACAGAGACAACAGTGCTCCTTTTGGTCTATATTGGCTCATTTACATCAGATTCTTGCCCAACAAGAATTCATCAAATTCCTACATTTGAGAAGAAGAACAACATTGCCATCAATATTTTTGGTTGGTAAAGTCAAGATGTGGTACCCATCTACATAATTGCCTGAGCCAGCATGAGAGTGACACTGAAATCAATGAGATATCAATGACAATGTGAAGAGACATTATTGCCTGATTAAGAGTTTTAGTCGACTCATAAAACAGTTTTGCTTTTGTTGTCGTCAGCGAATATGAGAAGCGCGTTCCTGTTGGATAAACGTGATCACATTTTGAATCAATAAAGTAACCAAAAAACCTATCTAAATGACAGCTAAGGATAAGAAACAGTCATTGTTACATTTGCCATGAGTTGATGGGAGTGGATCGGGTGAGAGATCATGATCACATCACTGGAAAATGTGGAGCAACCCACAGTGAATGTAACCTACAGTTTCGCTTGAAAATGGATCAGCAGAGAAAGTGGAATTCATTCGTCACCCCTGTCCTATTCCACAACCTGCAAGGTTATGACAGTCAACTAGTGTGAAAGTCATTGAATGTGATGGCGAACGATGTATACAGTTTCAACAGATGACTAACTTACCGAACACTATGATTTCATGACGCTCAATGCAGAACACTGGAGTCAAGTGTATGATGCCTGGCCAGAATTTAAAACTTAATTTTGAACCAAAATGGACATGTACAGTTGATACATGGTTAAAAAAAGTATTGACTTTACGCCTAACATGTGGACTATGGTAAAGACTATAAAAAGTTTAAATGAATTGACACTATCAAACAATGTGAAAGTAACTGGGTTGGATCAATGTTATGTTAGTTCTGTGAGCACAGCTCTTCCATTTCGGGAGATAAGAGAGCCATGAGAGAGCAGTGGCTAAATTTCCGACATTACGGTTACTAAAGTCCGGGGTAAAGAAATGTTTAAAAATATTCTGATATATAAATTGTCAAATATCCTGTTAATCCTTTAAGTTTTAGAATGTAAACAGTTAGGATTAAATCCAAATATAACTGTTATTTATATAACGCTGTAATTAGCACGCTGATGGTATCCATTATTGATGAATTCCAATCAAACTTTATATGAAGCTAATACTCGTTTAATTAAAAGTTTCATAACATTTATAATACTTATATCAATTTAGATTGTTGTGAGTGGGCTAATATGTTACAGGTACTAGCATAATATGTATTTGAAACATTTTTTATGCTCAATAATAAATTGTACTTTTTATGTTTTCAATAATTGCAAATATGTTAAATTGTTGTTCTCAATAATTGTAAATATTTGTGATTTAGTATGAGTTAACACCTCGCCAGGGATCCTCCATTTAAATGAAAGGTTTACGGGTGAATTAACGCCAGTGACCTCAGTGACTCATTAGAATCTTATGATATTAGTTTGACATTAGTACGGCAGTGTAGCAGTAACCACTTAACAAATGGAGACAGTACCAATTATTATTGCTGCTGCTGCGCTGTCAATTCGACAGATGAACATGTTGCAGCTGGTTTGAAGTTATGAAGTTATATGTTCACGGTACAAAAATGAAACATGATGCAGCTGTTCAGTAATTATGCAAAGCGATATTTTGAACAATGCCTTGCATAGGGTTTTTTTGGCTAATAAAGTTTTCTCCAAACACTGTCTCGTATTTATAAGAAACATGACCAGGTTTAAATAAAGCTCATTTTAATACCTTCTAAATTGAACGGACAACATCATATTAAATTTGTTTTTGTTGTTTTCAAACGGGGTAGTTTTCTAGTGGATAAGTGTGTTTTGATGAGACCTTTTTTCGCTTAACGTGTACCCATGCTGCTCTTGGATGTAGCGACCATAGCAACCGCTCTTTACACAGCTGCTACAAATACAGCCAAAACCACTATGTTTTCGCAAGAGTGTGCAGTGTCGCAGTAAAGAGAAAGAAAATAATTCGGATGAAAATATCGAAAATGTTACTTTCAAAAGCAGTCAGTTCCTTTGAAAAGCATGAAACGGCTCTCCGTGAACTGTGCCGCATCTGTAGTAATAGAGCGATGTCAAAACTAGAGAGAAAATAAAAGAAAACTAGTGAAATTAGTAGCAAATTATGTGAATGATATTACAACTTTTTACGCGTTTATGTTTTATTTTGTGGGAAAAAGGGTTCACTCCACGAAAATGTGCTCGAGTGCTATGTCAAAATGATGTGAATTAAATCAATTTGACATGATACAAGTGTATTCCTTACTCTTACAACGATGCGTGATAAAGAAGACTTCCTGTGTCCATTTTATATGGCAATCCCTTTGAAATACACATTTCATGTGTGAAATGCGAACATGCTGACCAATGTTAAGCTTATAAGGGTTTCGACTTTTTTGTTTTATTTCAATTTCAATTATCAATATACATGTGTTTCCACACTTTAGATCCTATCTACCAGTGATAATGCATTTCATCAGGATCCATGAGGTCCATGATTATAATTGTAGACTAAATCTTGTAAAATATCTGTATACCGATACGTTTGCCGATGCAGAACATAGCGATACATCATTCCTTTGAGAGTACTCTCTCAACAAAGTTGGCTTTCGACTTATTCTGAGCATATGCATGGATGCCTTCTTTCTCTAGAAATTGCTTTGCTCATCTGTTCTTAAATCCTGATCCGCTACTGACCTCAATGTTCTGGGTCTTCTTGTTGTTTCTTGAAAAATCTTTCGAAAGGCTCGAAATGAATCTCGTATGAGCTCTGTTTTGGAGAGGTTGTACCCACAAGTGTTTGGAAAAGGCATCTATGACGATTAATAGAAAGTGACTGTCTTCATTATTTACTGCATTATTAACTACATCTGCCAAGTCCACATATAACTTATCATCAATACCACGGGTAACGATGCGTTGTCTTTTAAGTTTGTATATCACTTGTTGAAGTAACTCTCGTTTCCTCATGATAGACAGATAGTAGAAAGGACGTGTTCTAGGGGTCTGACGTCAAATAGTTGTCTGGAAGTCTAGTTAGGGTTAGAGTCACATGACCGATGATTGACAGGTCACGTGACTAATGAAGTCATGATGATTGACAGGTGACTTAGGGCTATGCTGCTTAGGACTGTCTTAGTATGATGTCATGACGTCATAACATCATTATGACGTCATGATAACGTCATGATGACGTTATTATAACGTCATGATGATTACGTCATGATGACATCATTGACACGGGCGCGCGCTCCTATAAATCACCATCTAGTCCAAAACTGTCATGACAGTTCTGGCTCACCCTATGACGTCACTATGACGTCACTTCCTGAGCCAGAACTGTCCTTTTCCTCCTACTCATATGATGTCAGTGTTTTACTATCCCCATGGGTGTTCCTAAACAATGAGTCACTGTTTTAGAAACCTCATTATATATGTTTTAGAAACCCCATTATATATGTGTTACAAACACCATTATATACGTTTTAGAAACCCCATTATATATGTGTTATAACCCTCACTCTTCAACTACTTATCTGTCATCTCTTCTATTGTTTTCTTCCTTTGTTGACTTTGAAATAACTCACATAAGATTAAATTGGCTAGAAAGAAAAAAGCATTGTAGCTATACCTTCAACATTGAAATGACTAAGTTTTTAAACAATGTTAAGAGGTTTGATATCTTACCTTTAAAACAAAACCGCTAACTTGATGTATTTTCAGTTTCTTCTTTACATAAAATTCTTATAGAAGTCATCATGTGATCATATTTCCAATGTCCTACACCAAGTGTGATGAAGTTGTAGCCTTCCGTTAGCTTATCATACTATTGAAACTGTACACAGAGTTCAGGATCAGGTTCAATAACTTTAATACTGAAAACTTATGACACTTATAGCTGAAATCCTGCTGAACACTATGGTGAAAATATGTTTGAAATTGGTCTAGTCGTTTTGAAGTTATGCGATATTGAATTTATCTCGTCTGTCTTGCATACTAATGAAAAATGCTCGGAAAGCTCTGGAAAATATATGCCAAAATCTTAAATTTGGTTAATTGAACACCTGTGTTCACATTAATGAATGATCTAGAAATCAGAAAAACGTTTCTGCCCGTGACTTTGGTAAGAGAATAAAATATGCTGAAATTAGAAATTCCCACCTGGGGGAGGGGCCCAAAGGTCAAAAAATGAAAAATGCTCAGAGTGGTCTGAAACGAAAAAAATATGCCTCACTTAAAAATTCACGTCGGGGATTGAGGGGTAAAAAGATCAAAAAATGAGAAATGCTCAGAATGATCTGAAACGAAAAAAATATGCTAAAAATAGAAATTCAAGCCTGGGGGTGCGGGGGTCCAAAGATAAAAAAATTAAAAATGCTCAGAGTGGTCTGAAACAAAAGGATACGCAAAAAATAGAAATTCACGCCCTTTAGGGAAGGGGGTGGGTCAAAAGGTCAAAAAATGAAAAATGCTCAGTACGATCTGAAACGAAAAAATACGCTAAAGTTAGAAATTCACACCGGGCGTATCAAAAGCTCAAAAAAATTGATTCGGTTGATTCGGGGAGGCGGACCGGACAGAAGGTCAATACACCACTACTTCTTTTGAACTTTTTATAATTAAATACCAACTTGATGGCGGTCATAATGTCGCACACTCGGAATTGCTGAAAGTAGTGTATAAATGGGCGTAGTAAAACACTTTGTGACGTCATTATGACGTCATCAGTCACGTGACCAATGAAAAGCCAATGAAATCAATGAATGCCTTGACGCCCCGCTCACTTTCTGTCTATTACCTATCAATCAACGTGACGTCATGAATGACGTGACCAATGAAAATCCAATGAAATCAATGAATGCAATGAAGCCCCACCCACTTTCTATCACCAGTCAATCATTGTGACGTCAGACCCCACCTATGGCGTCATAAAGATGCCATACGTGTTTTAGAACGCCCATGGGCGTACTAAAACAGGAAAAGACGTCATAATGACGTCATAGGGGTGTTTTAGTACGCCCATGGGCGTAGCAAAACACACATGACTGTTCTAGTACGCCCATTTGCACAGGTGGACGTAGGCATAATTTTGACATGTCGCCATTTTAACTTCTAATAAAGTGAAAAAAGTCAATAACTTTCGTTATGGTCGACCGATTTGCATGAAATTTTTACCGTTTGATTCAGTTTTATATCTAGTTTTGAAATAAATTTGTCATGGGCTATTTGCATAGGTGGCTGTATGCATAATTGTTTCACCTTAAAATTTTAACTTTAAAAAAGTGAAAAAAGTTAGATAGCTTCTGTCATGGTTAACCGATTTAAATGAAATTTCGCCGTTTGATTCAGTTTTATGTGTAGTTTACTGTGATTATAGACTATTTGCATAGGTGACTGTAAGCAGTTTGTAAGGGAAGAGCACACCATTCAAAGATGTGTTCGAACGGCAAGGCCGTCGAAAGACGTGTTCAAATTATTTTTGGAACATATTACGTCATGGTATTGTTTAACAAGTTGTTGAACAAGTTTAACATGTTCAACTTGTTGTTCAACATGTTCAACATGTTGTTGAACATGCTTAATATGTTGTTCAATATGTTGTTGAACAAGCTGTTGTTCAACATGTTGTAGTTCAAGCAATTGATGCAACAGCAATGGCAGGTAGTTTAGAAAAAAAGCAAGACATATATTGAATAGTTTTATTAATACACTTTAATACACTAAAATCAATAACAATATTAAAAGATTTGTTGATTTGTAAAGTCTTTATTATAAAGGTTCAGTCAAGTAAATCTATTTTTCTTCATCTGTTTTACTGTATATATCACTTTCTTCGTCGCTGCTTTCATCTTCCTCCTCCTCATATAGAAGCTCTTCAAAGAATGCACTTTGTCTTCTTATAACCGCCTTTAGTGCCTTTGAATACTCGTAATGTTTTTCATTAACAAAGTAATTAAAGTCTTCTAAAATGGTTTGATAATGTTCGCTGTGTTCTAGACGCTGGGTATATTTATATATATTTGGGTATAAGTTTTTTCACTTTTTTAAAAGTTAAAATGGCGACATGTCAAAATTATGCACACAACCACCTGTGCAAATAGCCTGTAATGACTTTATGTTAAAACTAAATATAAAACTGAATCAAACAGTAAAATTTTCATGCAAATCGGTCGACCATAACGAAAGTTATTGACTTTTTTCACTTTTTTAAAAGTTTAACCTGGGGACATGTCAGAATTATGCAAACATCTACCTGTGCAAACAGCCTGTAATGACTTTATGTCAAAACTGGATATAAAACTGAATCAAACCGTAAAATTTTCATTCAAATCGGTCAACCTTAACGAAAGTTATCTAACTTTTTCACGTTTTTTAAAGTTAAAATGGCGACATGTCAAAATTATGCATACAGGCACCCGTGAAAATAGCCTGTGATGACTTTACGGTAAAATTTTCATTCAAATCGGTCAACCCTAACGAAAGTTATCTATTTTTTTCACTTTTTAAAAAGTTAAAATGGCAACATGTCAAAATTATGCATACAGCCACCTGTGTAAATAGCCTGTAAATCCTTTATGTCAAAACAAGGTATAAAACTGAATCAAACGATAAAATTGTCATTCAAATCGGTTGAACATGACGGAAGTTATCGACGTTTTTCACTTTTTAAGGAAAAAATTTTGAGGATAATAAAATTATGAATACAGCCACCAGTGCAAATAGCCTGTGATGACTTTTTGTCAAAACTTGATATAAAACTGAATCAAACGGTAAAATTTTCATGCAAATCGGTCGACCATAACGAAAGTTATCTAACTTTTTCACTTTTTTTAAGTTAAAATTTTGAGGAGAAAAAATTATGTACACAGCCACCTGTGTAAATATCATGTGACCACTTTATGGCAAAACTACACATAAAACTGAATCAAACGGTAAAATTTTCATTCAAATCGGTTGAACATTATGGCGTCACAATGTGTTTCACACATATTATTACTTGCCACTGTTTACTACGCCCATGGGGTACTGAAACACCCCTATGACGTCATTATGACGTCTTTTCCTGTTTTAGTACGCCCATGGGCGTTCTAAAACACGTATGACATCATTATGACGCCATAGGTGGGGTCTGACGTCACAATGATTGACTGGTGATAGAAAGTGGGTGGGGCTTCATTGCATTCATTGATTTCATTGGATTTTCATTGGTCATGTGATTCATGACCTCACGTTGATTGACAGGTAATAGACAGAAAGTGAGCGGGGCTTCAAGGCCTTCATTGATTTCATTGGCTTTTCATTGGTCATGTGACCGATGACGTCATTATGACGTCACAAAGTGTTTTGCTACGCCCATTTATACCCTACTGCTGAATCATTTTCGTGCATTATAACATAGTAAGCAAGGTAACAAGTTCAAAGCTTGCTCAAATGTCCATCTGCTGAAGCATATTTTTACCCCTGTCAGAAATATTTCATTTTTTTTTAAAGAAAAAAGTCAACCTTATTGCGCAACATGATATGTATTTAATCATTATGTTTGATGGTTTGTATGGTGATATGCAGAAAATAAATTTGAATTGAATTTGAATAATATCGACGAAAAAATGGTATATGTTTTATCGATAGTTACATTTGTTCCATTCTTTATCAGCACTAGAAATATTTCTGCTTAGGCTGAGGTCCATACGAAGTCTTTTCTGAAGTTCTGAAGCAATATCAGGTATGTAGATTATTTTTAACTTGTTCTTGTCTGATTTATTTCAAATTTATCTTTTCGATCAGTAACCTGTTTATTTTTACCTTTAAAGTAGCTAGGCATGTTAAAGCTCTACATTACTCACAATGCTTTAGTGTTTGCTAACCTAAAAACATGAAGACGATCAAATTTAATAAAACAGTGATTAGAGTGGGCGTTATGCAGTAAATTGGGTAAGGTGTTTGATGCATCATTTTTTATTGGCAACAGCCCGCAAAAGACATTTGTCCAGCAGCCCGGTATTTTATATTTTGGAAAATAGCGCTACCTTTTTTCATGTGCCAGAAGTAAGGATCTAAATATTTGTTAATTTCTGTGGTATAGCGTATGGAATACAGTCGTCAGCGGCGTTGTTGATAAAACTATTGAATCCATATATTACTGAGCCTGCAACTGTGCAATGTAATTTTGTGGGCGATAATAAAGGATGCCAGTTTCGTCTTCAGGGGCAGAGTGGAGAGAATTGAACAGCACATCGTAATTGGCAAAACTGAAAATGTATTCTTTTAATGCGAGAACAGCGTTTGCGGTGGTTGTTCGATATTTATTTACAAACTTTAAGCATGCCATTCACTATTACATTCTTATTATGGGTCATAATAATTTTCATCAGCCAGCAGAGAAGTTTGAAATTTAACCAATTACGATGTGCTGGTCAATTTGAATGTTCCTTGCCTTGGACAGACCAAGTGTTATATAACTGAATTTAGAACTTCGAGTCTAAGTTTATTAATTCCATTCCACCAACAGCCTCAGTGGCAAATCTTGAAAGTTACCGTCGAGGCGTGAACAAAAGAAAACCTAGTCCCAGCGGACCCTTTCTATCTTCCTAGGCCAGAAAGGGTCCCAGTTCCTTCAATAGAAATGGCCATTGATCTCAATTTTCGAGGCTTTGGATCTTTTAGCGCACGTTAAAGGACACAGAGGCTCGAACTGGCAGGCTTTTTCTTTAAAATCACACTGAGAAGTATCCTGGCGCATTATTTTCGACCTCAGCGAAACTCACAAACTAGAGTAAAGCGTGGTTTTGCAACTGTGAATTCACTGTTGTTGTGGGCGATAATGAGAGATACGATATCCTGATCTCAAGAAAACACATATTTTTTTTTCAGTAAAGAATTGTTATCTGACCATAAAACTTGTGCGCCATAATTTATAATTGGGCCATTTATGTGATGCACCCTTTCTAAAATAACGCCGTTGGCCACAGTCGTGCGCCGAGATTTGAAAATTGACATCAATGACATTTCCTATTATAGGAACTGTGACTCTTGCTGTCATAGGAAGACCGCAAGAGTCATCTAGGACTAAAGAAAACCATGTCGAATTTTCAATTCAATTATTTATATCCAAGCACATTAGACAAATAACAGTTGTTGGAACCTTGCGGTTAGTCGTTGCTTTATTGCCAACCGAAGGTTATTTGAGAGGGAGATAGTGCCTATGTGGGCTATGAATTCAACTAGTCGCCTTGCAGCATGAAACAAGAAGATAAACGTTATCTAATTTGTTTATCCACAAGAACGAACAATATTTCACAACCAGTGTTGTAAATTAAACTCTACGAGGGGAGGAGAATGATTGGTTACAGTAGATCCAAATTGGTGAAACTGAAAAGAACATCTTCCGCGGCTGAAAACAATTTTTATTTGCTAAGTATCTCAAGATAAGGAAAACTTGAGTCGAAAGGTTTGTCACATTTACATATGGCTTATTCAGTTCAGTTAGAATTGAACATTTTGTTGTCACCACTTTTGGTCTACTCTAACCAATTCTATCTCCTCTCCCTCGTAAACGGAAAACAAACGTCACAGTTAATCTCTCAACTACTAAGAATAAAATACAGACTTCCAAACAACCGAGCAAATCAACTGATAAACAAGCCCAGCCCGATGCCACCGACCAGGACGGGGAACCACAGAAACCCACATGCAATAGCCTGGCAGAGAAGTGGGGTGAAGGGACTACCTCAACGAGGATAGTGTACACTTATCTGATCTCAGCGGAGACTTTAAATTGTGCCCCTTATTCTCGCCTTCGTGGCTCAGCTTAAGATGTTATGTTCTAGCTCCTCAGAGGGGAGTTTGGAGTGTCTTAGCTGGGTTTGCCCATTACACTCTGCTAAACTGCTAAGCGGCGTAGGAATATATATAACTCATTGACACGTAAAAGCAGATTTATGCGACATAAAACTTATTCGAAAGTTTATATAATATATATGTAAAATCATAACACAGGGTTGACCAACTTTAAAAAGTTAGTCGCCCGGCACAAAAGTTGGTCGCTCGGCGCAATAATTGCAAAATTTGTCTAGCCCGCCTCATATGAAAAAACAACAGCGAAATGGTGTTTAAAATAATCAACAGTATTTACCTGAAAATACTCAGAAAAAATTTAGTCGCCACTCGGGCGACCAACTCAAAAAAGTTGGTCGCCCGAGCCAAAAGTTGGTCGCCACGGGCGACCGCGAAATCTCAACCCTGTAAGATACAAAATTACGCTAAAATATATCAAGATTACATATAGAAACTGAGAATGCGGAACTATTTTCTGTAAACTGGCTCACCGCATCACTAGTTCTCGTATCTGGTACTCAAACATAGAGAAGTATAGTCAAAATATAATGGCGGACTAATAAAATGTTATTTCCTTAGCTATCTTCACGTATCTTTCTTTAATTCCCATGATAAGCCAAAATCAGGAAGTAAATAAACAAATCCAGGGTCTAACATTATTCCCCTCATAAAAAGAGAGACCGTAAGTTGAACGTACGCAGCACATCAGTATAACTTTATATTTGCTGTATACCGAAATAAAAACCCTTTGTTTACTCGAATAAAGACCTAACATAAATACATGAACTAAACGCAGCGAACATGAAGACAATCCATAAAACGTATTTACACACAGACAAATTCAGTAAAACATCACATAGCAACCCTACTTATAGTCATACAGACGGGTTCCCTAGAATGGGTTTGCTAAAAAATTATTTTAATTTTTCGGGATAATTTAGAACAGCTCCTATGTGATCTCAAAGCTTGCGTTCACCCTGCTCAATTATTCGGGCTCTACAGACGGACTACTTTCAGTACCGACCAATGAAAAGCTGCCACTGTTTACTATGAACAGTTCACTCATAAAAAACAGAAATTACGAAAGAAACAAGTCTTCCGTTTTTTTTACGATAATAAAGCTAGAAAACAGAAACATTAAAGTATGTAAACCACATATATAATACATGAGACATTATTCTTGGAACTAAACTCAGGAGGGTTATATAAAACGGCATATTAAACGAAAACATACATTCGTACGGCATTCGTGCAAAGAACAACACCAGTGACTATCTCATTTCTGCGAGTACACGGTACCTGATTGACAGGGCAACCACATTGTACTTAACCCAATACTGAATTTATTTAGCAGTGACTGCGCACAATTCGACACGTTGATGTTGCACATTGATGTTGGCACATGAGAAACCACCAGCCTCGGTGGCCTAGTGGTTAGAGTGTCCGCCTCGAGATTGGAAGATCGTGGGTTCAAACCCCGGTCGGGTCATACCTAAGACTTTAAAATTGGGACTCCTCCTTGCTACCGTGTGAGGCACTCCACATGTAATGGTTAGAAGGAGGGCTGGAATGCCCCATTTCAGTGTAATGTGGCAGGGGCATCCCGATATGACCATAGCAGTTGAAAGGGATCTAAAGAACAATACGATCAATACATGAGAAACCGAGATTTTCTTCAGTGGACTTTACTCGTACACACAGAAAACCACTGTTCTTTAATTTTTACACTGACATGGCGAATTTAAACCAAAATGTATGCATTAACTTTCACTTATTTAGATAATGCATTATTACTGCGGAGAGCTAAAAGCACAACACAAAAACTAACATTATGAGTTCCCAGGCCGGGCATCGAACCACCGAACTTCAGCGCTGTAAAAAAATGAAACATTAAACAGAATAAGACAGCCACTATATGATCACGGCCACGGAGGCTGGAGTGTGGGCCATGTAAAATTTTGCTGATCAAACCCTTTTATATCATAAAAACTTTTTTCTTCACCACACTGCAGATTAAGCGTTAATTTAATTTCACCGAGCAATCACAAGACTGCTAAACTGACCTTCCATCATAATGACCTCTTAGAGACGGCCTATACAGGAGGGCATTGTACTAACGTATTACACACCGTTAGCACAGCACATATGCTTTGATTTTGTTTACACAAAACACATACAGCTGAAAAACACAGAATTCAATATAATTTACTTTGAAGCCAGGCGATTCACTGTATACGTGCAACTGCACTCTGGCGATACCTAACAGCTCTATGCTTATATACCAATCAATGATTTCTCGGTTTTCACTTTTTAGCAGCGGACATCCCCCGCTCTTAGGGAGAGAAAAAGGACAAATCATTTGCGTGGTATAGTAACACAGGCCTGAAAGGCAGGTCATGTACAGATTGCGAAAAGCAGAACATATCACAATTGTTTTTCACTATGAATCGTGACGGCTGTCACTGTAACAGTTCCTCAGCAAGTGAAATCCATCGAACTAGCGGGTACGCAGCTTTCCCCGCTACTTCCGTTTGAGCTCGTAAGCTCTCACGGGGTCTTTCCAGCTTGAACCTCTCTGACACCCTCTTGATTTAGGTACCAGGGACACACCAGCAGCGAAGACCTTGTCACCAGGACATCTTTTTGTCCTTCACCCGGACTATGACCGGGGGGGGGGGGGTAGGAATTTGGGTAAAAACATCCCAAACGCCTTTTTTTACGTGCATTGGACAACATAGAACGCGGGAAAGGGGGGGGGGGGGGGGAGAAACGTAACTTGACGTTGAGTTTTGAGGAGGGTGGAAACTAGTTTCCTAGAACCAAATGGTCGCCCTCCCAAACAAATTTGAGTCGGATGACATCCGTAACATTGTCTCGTGGCATCGGTAATTCAATTTGTACACAACAGGCAGGCGTTGGCCGGGAGGTAAGTTAAGTAGCGAATCCCGAGGCTCTGTGACCTTTTCTGGAGCTTTGGATTTAGTGCTTGGCGCCTGTACTGGGAATTGAGGGCTAGGGACTGCGTCGGGCTCCTGCTTGGACGTCGAAAGACAACTCGGGGAGTGGCTAGTCACGACACATCCACTGGACTCGATGGTGAAGGGGTAAGGGCAAGAGAGTGGCCAGAGGACTAACAGCCCTTGAACGACTCGGAATACAGTAGCAGGCGGCGGCGTAATGGTCTCTTGCTTTCGTGCTAAGGCACTCAACCGAGGCTTGCTGGGGACGGTTTCTGATGCCAGAATTGGGGGCACGTCGTCAAAACCCGGAGGATCTGTAGGATGCCTAACGGCAGAGGAATAGGAGCCTGCGAAGGTGGCTTAGGTCGACCTTGACGCATAGCATACACCGTCAGAACCCCTCTCCTCCAAAACAACAAAGGAAAGTGGCCATAAAAAGAAGCAAATTTCAAGACCTAGTGTCGGAATACAAAGACCCCTAGGCATACTGAAATAAGACCATATGGCAATAATTCAGTGGAATATACGAGGTTTTTGGACCAACCATCACGAAATTTTAACAATCATATCCCAAAATGACCCAGCAATAATTTGCCTAAAAGAAACCTTCTATAAAACCAAAAATCAACCAACGCTGAATGGATATATCCCCTACATCAAAAACCACGTTAGCAACAAAGCCTCCGGAGGAATTGCAACGTTTGTGCGAAAAGATATACCCCAAAGCGAAATAAATCTAAATACCACCCTACAGGCCCATGCCGTCAGGGCTACATTGAACAAAACAATCACTGTGTGCAACATCTACGTGCCACCACCTTCAAAACACAACCACACGAATTTTCAGATCTCATAAACCAACTGCCAAAACCCATACTATTGGTTGGTGATTTCAACGCTCATAGTGCAATGTGGGGCAACCACACAACAGACCAAAAAGGAAAGATCATAGAAAACCTACTACACCATCACAGCCTGTCTCTACTCAATGACAAAACACCTACATATTTTCATATGGGCACTGGTTCAAAAACCTCTATCGACCTCTGCATAGCCTCTGCTAACTTGTACCTGGATTTTAGCTGGAAAGCTATAGACGATCTACTTGGAAGCGATCATTTTCCAATTTTAATCAAACAAACCATTCCACAACCACAAGAAAGAGTAGACAAGTGGAATTTTAACAAAGCAGATTGGCTACCGACGTTTTCGGGTCCGCCTTGGGGCCGTGTTCTCAGACTACTTCGAACAAGAGGAAGGTTTCCCCCAGGGATCCATCCTTTCCGTTCTTCTGTTCCTGATAAAGATAAATAGCATCCGACATAACATAAAACAGGGGATAGACAGCTCACTCTTTCTTGACGATTTCGCAATATTTTACAGAGGCAAGAATATGAACCTAATACAGCGACGCTTACAGCAGAACATACACTCACTACAAACATGGGCTAACCAGAACGGTTTTAAATTCTCACAAACTAAAACAGTCTGCATGCATTTCTGCAATAAACGCAAAAAACACGACGATCCCGTTCTATACATTTCTGGCATTCAAATACCTGTTGTTAAAGAAAACAAATTTCTAGGTGTACTTTTCGACTCCAAGCTAAGCTTTGTCCCACACATGAAAGAACTCAAACGAAAATGTTAAAAAGCACTCAATCTCTTAAGAGTAATATCGGCCCATGATTGGGGCGCTGATCGGGATACAAAACTTATGCTTTACCGAGCCTTGATACGGTCTGGATTAGACTATGGCAGCATTGTCTATGGATCAGCAAGACCTTCATACCTAAAAATGCTAGACCCGATACAAAATCAAGGTTTACGACTGTGTCTAAATGCTTTTATAACATCACTGGCAAAAAGCCTCCATGTGGAAGCAAATGAGCAGCCTCTTAACATTCGTCGAGTTAAACTCGCTATGCAGTACATAACAAAGCTTTATGCAAATAAGAAGAATCCCACCTACAACTCAGTCTTTGGATCAGATTTTTCTCGCTTCCATGAAAAAGGCCCTACCGTAATACCTCCATTTGGAGCAAGGGTTCAGCCTCACCTTGATAATGCTGACATCACCATAGAGTCAATTGCAAAATACAGAGTACCAAAAGTACCGCAGTGGAAACTCACCAAACCTGTGGTACTAAAGAACCTCTCGGTCTATGCAAAGGAAACAACTAGCCCCTTTCTATTTCGATCAAACTTTGCAGAGCTCAAGGAAGAATTTAAAGACTACCATTTCGTCTACACGGACGGCTCAAAGCTCGACGACAAATCGGCTGCTTCCGTTGTAACTGAAAATAACACTTGAAAACAAGACTTCCAAATGGTTCCTCTATTTTTTCAGCCGAAATTAAAGCTCTACATCTCGCTATCAAGATAGTGAAGATCAGCCGATACAAAAAGTTTATGTTGTGCGTCGACTCTATGTCCGTCCTGCAATCAATTGAAAACCTACAAATATCAAACCCACTTATCCTTGACCTTCTGAAAAGGTATGACGAGGCCACCAAAGCTGGCAAAGACATAGTGTTCTGCTGGGTTCCAAGTCACGTGGGTATCCGAGGAAACGAGATAGCCGACAAAGCCGCAAAAGAGGCTCTAAATGATAATTGTATCGATATGCTCATACCAGCCTCCGATTTTAAATATCACATCACAAGATACACAAAAAGATTGTGGCAAGAAATATGGAACAAACAAACAAAGCTGTATCAAACAAACCCCTTTGTCGGACAAAAACCCCCGCCACTTAATAGAGTGCGAGATGAAATGGTTTATCATAGAGCCAGAATAGGACATACATATACCACCCACAAATATCTGTTAAGAGGCGAACCGGTACCCGACTATGTCGGCTGTCAGGAACCTTACACCGTTAAACATATCTTAATAGACTGTACCGATTTCCAAGACGCCCGTTGGCTCTTTGAGGCAGGTGTTTGATGAAGTAGAACCTAGCAAATTTATACAATTTTTAAAAGAAATCAACCTGTATCAGTATTTCTAGTCGCGTTTTACTTTATGATTTTAGAATATATATGGTTTTAGCTTACTTTGATTTTAACTTGTAGTATTGTCTTCTAGTCACTGATTACTGACATGTTCTGACACAATGTAACCCGCAAAGGGTTGGTCGTGTCGTTAAACATATCATTTAACTAACTAACTAACCTTGACGCAGGTCCCCCTTGCGGAGTCCTTGAGTCCTTATAAGTCCTCGACGGCACTTGTTGAGGTGATTCCACAACGTGGACCTCAGCGGGCACTCGTGCTCGCAGAAGGGGCAAAACGAGTAACACAAATCCTTTGGTATACCGTTTGGCAGTGAAGTAGCAGCTTCCTCTTATTACCAGCCGCTGTCCACAGCTAACATAGACATTCCTTTCTCTCTGGCCGAAATAACTTTTCAAAATGCTCGCCGTATTTATTCTCGATTTGTTTTTACCACAGACGAAAGAGTTTATCTCGACAGTTTGTGGCTTGTGTTAAGCACGTGGTCTACGGTATTTTTGGGCCCCAACCCTTCGGATTGGGGCCTATAGGTTTGGGGTGTCCGTCCATCTGTCTGTCCGTCCGTCCGTCTGTCCGTCATCGCTTTATACCCCTATGAATTTAGGGGGCGGTTGGAATCTGCTTGTGTTTCACAAACACTTGTTTTCAATGCTTAGTAGCAGTGTAAATGACTTTTGAAAGCAATGAGACCAGAACCAGAAAAAATACGCTCATTTATACAACCCCAATAAAACAACTTAATTGCGCGACCTCCCTGGATTGGACAACGGTTAGCCTATCCTCTTGCAGAGGAGAGGGGGGGGGGGGGTGAGATTCGAGAATTAAAAAACAAAAGGCTCGGTCAGGAGTGTCCAGAAGCAAAAAAAATCGATACGTCATTTACATATGATAAGTACAGCTGCGATCGTTAGCGACTTTGAACACCATTTAGTTTTATGGGTCGAGCTGTACCAATGAAGTTTACAACACGAGCCAGATGGCTTGTATCGCACTTTGTGACCTAAAAAGGACACAGATTTCTGAAACAATATACATTTCGAGGTTTTGACCTTGAGATTGGCTTTAAGGAGCCTAAAGGCAATCACTTCGAGCGCAAAAAATGCGTCGTCGAACGTGCATGCGGGCCCAAATCATCCATGTATATGATAGGCCTATCTTGGCGACCTTTCATAATTATGTGCATAAGGCGTTGGCAGGTCGCAGGACCACCTTGGCTTGGCTGGTTCAACTTTCGTGACGAATACATCACCTAGTAGACGACTAATCGGACTCTTATAAAGTCCGATTTGCTGCTTTTAGCACTTGGTTCCTCTTTAGTGATTTTTACACCTTCAGTGCTACCCCCGTGCGTTGCTTCTTCATTTTCCAGGCTGGGCAGAGTGGCATCACGTGGCGCATCTGGCTCGTTCTTAATGACTGGTTTTGTGGGCGATTTTTCCAGTCTGTACACTTCCTCCGCCAGTGCATCGTACACAGCGTTTTGCTCAGGCTCATCTTGAAATGCAAGTGATTTAAACCTGGGATCAACTGCAGTGCACCGTATGAGGAAATCGCGAACAGGAAGATACCTCTTATTTAAATCAGAGCTGATAATGTCTGTCATTTCTTTCACAGCTGCGCTATCCTCTTCTTTTGGCGCCATCATTCCTTCTGGCTGATAGTGCAGTGACATAATCGAAACAGTAGGTGTTTGTTCGGTGCAGAGCAGGGCTGTGATCGTTTTCAAAGGTTCTAGACAAGAAACACATTCTTCTGCTAGCATGATATCCTCATCGCTAAGGGTATTGAGATCCTTTTCTTTCACATTAATTTCTACGCAAAGCGGCGAATACTGCGCACTGCATTTCCAGAAATCGTGCTATCATGTCGTGCGTGCTATTCCAGCTTGTTTTGACTTTTTGAATAAGCTTGTGGTTTGGTAATACAAGCGCGGCAGATTTTTCTTCTGAACACTGGGAGGCAATGGCACTGCGATGGAAAAATGAAACAATACGCCGAACACGCGCGCGAAGGTGTGAGATCCTGGCGATCTTAAGACACTTCTGTGCTGCGCATAGCACTCAATATGAGGCTGGCACTGTAACATCTGCCCAGCAAGAAGCATATTTGAAGCATTGGCGGATACCATTGGCGGTTTGTCGCCAAGATGCCATTCATTGATAGCTGTTGCAATAAGCTGGGCAATATTTTCACCAGTGTGGCTGACGCATAGAGGTCGCGTTTGAAGGACCGTTTTTCCAATTCCATTCTTCATCTATCTGTGTATAGGTTATGGTTATTTATGATTTGGTAGCGCAACTCCTCCAGCCATCAGTTGTGATAGCGACCTGAAAACATGCAAAATATACCACAATATACATGCCATGCTTCTGTACATTTTGTTAGAAATTGTTTTTTAAAAAAAACCAGAATGTCTAAGGACATTCAGGCCAGTTAAAGAACATTTATTTCACATTAAAAAACATAATAACCACTACCCTGCAGACCTTATAATTTAGCAATATGTTGTGCTTAGTCTTGCATTTCGAAAATTTACTTTAAAAAATATAAACGAACACCAAAGACAACAAAGTTTTGGACTAGAGCAGCCCGACACTGTTGGTAAAAGAAAACAAACAAACAAACAAAAATAAATAAGAAACTAATATTATAAACATAACACACAATCAACTGTGCAACATAGGAGGAAGGGGGTGTTCAACGCGACTTATAACTACTGTAGCACCTTTTCCGCTTTCGAGAGCTGCTGTATGATTTGTTGTTTTGTCTCATTGCATCTTTTAGGGATTACAATTTGAACAAAGTGCTTCCGGCTGGGAATATGGTACCTGAGATAATAAACAGCCTTTATGCTTAATTATTTACATGTATGTTTTATCAAATGTTTAGTTTTTGTTTAAATTATTGGCAGGATTGGATAATCTTCGCCGTTGTACTTTCTTTATTGCATTTTTAACCACAGTGCCATTGCCTCCCGCGTGAAGAAGAAAAAGCTGCAGCCAAACCACAAACTTATTTAAGTGGAAACTTGTTAGAACAATATGCACGACATGATAACACGATTATATTGACTATTTTTATTGAAAATCCTTTTTTTTTTACCTTGGATCTAGTGTGGTAATCCCCGAACTCCGGTCCTTCCACGATACTGTAAGGTTCCAGTCCTTTAATGCTGAATGTTGCAATCTTCCCTGTAGTTTTGGTGGCTGTTGTACAGTTTGGCGGAAGCTTGCTCTGTAACATGTTTTCTAACGTTTGCTGTACCTTTTCTTTTCGGCTTTGGCTTTTGTTTCTTTCAGTTTTTCTCCGGTCGCGCTCGAACATTCTGAATGTAAAATGGCGTGGTGTCGTTTTAGATGATTAAGTAAATTACTTGTGCCACCACAGGTCTTTATTTCTGCTAGACACGTTTTGCATACAGCTGTACCTTTTGCTTGTTTTCCATCAACTTCTTTTACACCAAAGTATTTCCAGATTGGCGACTTGTTTGTTGTCTACAAATGTAGGCTCCATGTTCCCGCCTTATTAGCTTCTTTCTGTGTCCAGCATTTATCCCTGTTCAGTATATCCAGTGTCTAAAAGCACTTTTAATAACTATCCATTCATTTTGCATTTCTGAAACTAAAACAATTTTATGGTCGTCGAACATGTTGCTGCTTATGCAGCCTTGGGATATACAATGAATGTGGTGTGTACAGTGTCAAAAGATAAACACAACATATTTGCTAAAAAACCCGTTTTTTAATGTAGAAGCGCGAACCGCGGTTCACAATAAAAACCGCGGTGCGGTGAAAACCGCCATCCCTATTTTCACATTTATCACATTTCCCTATATCCGTACCTCCGGCAGAAAACACATTACTGTGCGCAAAAAATTGCAAGAACGGGCATATTGTTCGGGCGTGGAATCGGCCGAATTGCGGTCCAGAAGGTCTTGTAAATGATAAGGTAAGGGTCCCTCCCTGACAACATCAACGTCTGGCCTGGGAACTTCGCCCTTTGTATCATGACGTTTCGAGCATTAGTGGTGCGGTTGGCGTTTTTAAACGCACGTACGCTCATCGCCGGGTGAGCGACCGCTAAAACTATGTTCTTAAGAACAACGTTGGGTTCGTCCGAGGCATTTATAATACAAAGGGGTACAAATCCCTTACTAGGGTCGACGAGGACTTTGCCTGCCACCAATCCTTGCTCATGGGCTAAGGACGCTACCGGCTCCCTAACGGAGCAGGGACCCAGTTTCCCTCTACTATGGACTTTCCCTTGCACTATATGCTCACTCTGTGGGGGATGGTAAAAGTTTGAATTGTGCTAAGCCGGCAGCTTACGAACTGTCCCGAGTTAATTAATTCCGCAAGAGTTGACTTTCATAAAGTCCAACCCTATCAGACCTTCGGAGTCTATGTCCGCGATAACAGTTTCGTGTGTGACAACAGTTTGTCCTAACTGAAACGGAATATCCGTCACCCCCAAGACCGGGAGCTCGCTTCCATCGGCTAAAAAGAGCTTGTTTGGAAAGGGAAGCAATTTTGGACGGGCATATTTTGTGGAACGCGGAGTTCGCGAGAATAGTCACGCTGCTACCTGTATCTATGATCATTTCAACGGGATGGTCATAGATTTGTCCTTACACATATATCCCAGCGAGTCCAGTCTTAAGAACACTCGCATTCACGAAATATTTCTTTGTGGGTTTGGCGGCTGTGAGACTGGGCTACGACCCAGAGAACCAGTCTCTAACAGTTTTCCTGATTTGGAGAGAGGTCACGCTCCTTGTTTGCCGTGCTCGTGTCGGCCTTTTGTCCCTGTTTCCGGGGACATCGGGGAGCGATATGGCCAGGACCACCACAGACGTAACACTCAGTATCGTCTCGAGAACGTCTGGACTCATACAAACGACGCGGTTCCTCATCTACGGAGTGATAACTTTCCTCTTGGCGGGATGACCTTTGCCTGTTGGACGGCCTAACGTCGGAACGGGAACGTCTTTTAGATGGAACCCTGTTCCGGGGACAATTTGTTTAACCTTTCTAATCTCTCCATTTTGCCCGAGAGCTCCGTCAGGGCATTGGAGGTCTGATTCATATTTCTGACTTCTATGACCCTCTGGACAGTGTCTTTGGGATTATTTCCTCGCTTACTGTCGGGGGAACGGGATTTGGTTGCTTTTTTCCCCTATTTATCAGCTTTTTTTACCCAGTGACCTGACGTATGGACCCGGTTTTTCTCGAGCTTGAATGAGATTTTTCGGCCTTCTGAATGGCTTCGAAATTGATAGTCAACATAACCGCATCCCTTACATTTTTTTAATTTCTCGAGTTTAGTTTGATCCTTAGATCGGGGGTCGGTCACGGATTCTATGAAATGCCTAAGGGTGAGAACATGGGCCTCTCCGTTGGCGCTTGGGGTAGGCCTTGATAACAAGACGGGACACAGATTCAGCCAACTCCTGATAGGATTCCTTATCGCTTTTGGTACGGGTCTGTAACTGTGTCATGAACAGTTCCGCCTGACCTTCTGTAGAAGCTTCCGAAAGTGCCTTAGTGATGGCGTCAAAATCGCCTAATTCGTACGGAGTGAGTGTATTTAGGAGCTTTTGCGCATTGGATTTAAGGCTCGCCAAAAGGTACTGCGCCTTTTCGCTCTGGCTCCACCCGTTAAATTTACTGTAAAAATGTCAAAGTGTATTAAGTGCTCAGCAATGGCCTTCTTCCCATCATATTTGTGCGGTTTTACTATTAGTGGGAAATCGGTGTGGCCTTCTACCCGGATATGGGGTTCCTCCGATACAGAAGCGACCAACTGGCTAGTAAAGCAATCACTCTCAGAGTGCACCTTCAAAGGTGGATTTTGGGAAGTTTCCTTGGGCCTATAAGACACGACGGATTGATTATCCCTTTGTCTTGCGGACCTTTCATCGCAATCATAGAGACGTTCCCTGGAATATCCCAGATGACCTGTCTGTTCTGTAGGAACAGTATCAGCTCTAGCCATTGCATCGTTAGGGTTATGATTATACCCACCATTATAATTTAATATGATGCCAGGATCACTATCAGTGTTGGGGTCAAAATGTAAGGCGTGAGCGCCCTCTCCCCCTCTGGAGATAACGATCTATGAGACATGTCGTGTGCAAGGACCCTTTTTTTTGATAGCTTTATAGCTAAAATCTTGAGCTACTGCTAAATGCTAAAATGTGTTCTTGGAAACTTGTTTGATAGCTCTAGTAGCTAAAGCCTTTTTTTCTACGGAAAAAAGAGAAAAATATGTGCCTAGACACTTTTTTGATAGCTCTAATAGCTAAAGTCTTTTTGCTAAAACTAAAGCTAAAATGTGTTCGAGGACACTTTTTTGATAGCTCTATTAGCTAAAGTCTTTTTTTCCACAAAAAGTAATAATAAATAAAAATGTGTTCGAGGACACTTTTTTGATAGCTCTAATATCTTAAGTCTTTTTTCTACGAAACAAATAATGATAAATAAAAGTGTGTTCCAGGACACTTTTTTGATAGCTCTAATAGCTAAAGTCTGTTCTACAACAGAAATGTACACATATACACTGAAATGGCGAAAGCCTATTTTCTAGAAAATGATAGCTAACGACAAAAGTGTGATTTATAAAGCGCTTTTTTTTTCTAACTACTAACCTGAAAGAAAAAAATGAAATATAGCTTTCCCAACACGCACGCACTCACGCACGCACACACAGACACTTCTGACATAAATAAAGTGTATATATATCTTAGTGCAGTCGTCAACGCTTACACGAAACGTTAAAAAATCACTTAGCTGTTAGAAAAAAATGTGCTGCCACCACAGTGCTTAAACGTCCGAAACACTGAAACGAAATACGTAGCGAAAAGTCCGAAAATTGGGAAGCGTTTGGGTGCTTTTTTTCTCTGAGTATTCAAAGGCGAAGAAACACTGCTGCTACCAATGTTATATGAGAGGCTCAGAACCACCGCTGCCATCAGTGCTTTAACCTTGCGGTTATTTGAGAGGGAGAGAGTGCCAGGTGATGTGGGCTATGAATTCAACTAGTCGCCTTGCAGCATGAAACAAGAAGATAAACGTTATCTAATATATTTATCCACAAGAACGAACAATATTTCATAATCAGTGTTGCAAATTAAACCGAACGGGGAAGGAGAATGATTGGTTACAGTAGATCCAAATTGGTGAAACTGAAAAGAACACTCATTTATCCACAAGAATGAACAATATATCGCATTGTTGCAAATTAAACCCTACGCGTTAGACGGACAACGAACGTCAGAATTAATCTCTCAACTACTAAGAATAAAATACAGACTTCCAAACCCCCGAGCTAATCAACTAACCAACAACCCCCAGCCCGATGCAACCGACCAGGACGGGGAACCACAGAAACCCATCTGCAATAGCCTGGCAGAGAAGTAGGGAAAAGGAACAACCTCAGCGAGGATAGTGTACACGTATCTGATGTCAGCGGAGACTAAAGTGTGCCCCTTTTTCTCGCCTTCGTGGTTCAGCTTAAGCTGTTATGTTCTAGCTTTTCACAGGGGAGTTTGGAGTGTCTTAGCTGGGTTTGCTCGTTACACTCTGCTGAACTGCTGAATATCCCGAGTATTTATATACCTTAGTGACGTCATACTGCCGAAAGCGGCGTAGGAATATATATAACTCATCGACACATAAAAGCAGACTTATGCAACATAAAACTTATTCGAAAGTTTATATAATATATATGTAAAATCATAAAATATAAAATTACAATAAAAATATATCAAGATTACATATAGAAACTGAGAAACTATGTGGAACTATTTTCTGTAAACTGGCGCACCGCATCACCAGTTCTCGTATCTGGTACTCAGACATAGAAAATATAATGGCGGACGGTTATTTCCTTAGGTATCTTCACGTATCTTTCTTAAATTCCCATGATAAACCAAAATCAGGAACTAAATAAACAAATCCGGGGTCTAACACAATGTTTGAATTGCACATAATCTGATCAACAAGGTATGCATTGAAAAGGATGGACCTAGAAGTTTTCACTTATATATTCTGTAAAATTTAATGCGTATTTCGAAAAAAAAGTTGAAACGCTTTTTACAGGGAACTGAAAAAAACTCAAATGAATAACTGATTTCCATACCTACATGAACGATTAAAATTAAGAAAACAAATAAATAATATCAATACATGTTGCTGTAAGACTCAATAATAGAACTTTTGTATCTGCTTTTGAATAAATTTAAAAAAAGAATGACTTTGTGTAATTTATTCGCTTAATCCATTCCAAATATTGACTAGTATAGACGATAAACACATAGCTTTATTAGTTGTTCTTTTATACCTAACGCAACATTTGCCAGATTGCCTTGTAATTCCTTCGTTTAATTCAAACCAAATTTTTCTATCTATCTGTCTATCTGGTAATAAATTACTAAAGGACAAATACGCATCATTCGAGCTCCCGGCTCAATTTAAGCTATGCTTCGACCGAACGGGGGTCAAGCGAGATGGCCAGGCTAGAATAAACTTAATCGCAAGTTGTTCAAAATATTCAGAAACTACTAAAAATTGCAGGGTCTAGTAACAAAAAACAGGACCTTGACTCGGTAAAACAGGAAGTCTTCATAACAGGAGGCGCACTGCAAAAATATTTACAATCAGAATACTCGCCAGTGTTGGTTGAAAATAGTTTTGCTCCCCCCCCCCCCCCCCCCACCCAGACAGCCAAATTTTTTAGACAACTTCGTAAAAACACTTCAGCGTTTGACTCAGATTCTTTAGCAGATTTAAAAGACGCTGTTGCAGTATGCTCCAAGTATAAACCTCAGGAGCAAAGCTCTCGTGCTCGTGGTTACGGTTGTGCCAGAGGAAAATAGCGGGGTAAATCTGATGTTTATGGTCGCCTATCGCATTTCCCTCATCATCGCAAATCTAAGTCAACAATATGACGGGTAGTTGTGTGCTTAATAGTGGTGGTAAATTCGTTACGCGATCATATTCAAGCTTGGAAAGATATAAAACGCCAATGAAGAAGTGTTAAAGTGGATTGAGTTCGGTGTTACACTACCATTTGCAACACTACCAGAAAGGTATGAATACCTAAATCATCAATTTTAAACAGAACAGTCCAAGTTTGTTGATTCGGAGGTAAAGAAACTTTTAAAAGCAGTAGCTATTTCTAAAGTTTAAAATAAACCTTTTGCGCCAAAGAAAAATAAATCCTGTAGACTAATAGTGGATTTGAGACCCTTAAACAATCATATCAGTGTCCCGTACTTAAAAATGAGCGTATCGATATTGTGTATGGCTTGGTGCTGACTGGTGACGAGTTTATAACTATTGATTTAAAAGACGGGTTTCATCACATAAATGTTCATCCGGACTTTCGAGCATATTTTGGCTTTGCTTGGAAGAATCAATATTACATTTTGAATGTGTTGCCATTTGGATGTAACATTAATCCTTTCTATTTTAATAAAACAGTGCGAGCAGTGGTACAGTATCTACGAGAATCAAGTTTACGTTTCTCACCTTTTGTAGACGATGGGTTGTTATGTGCTAAACCTGCTATTATCGCCAATCAAGTTGATTTTCTCTTAGAAACAAATTAGGACTTGTGATTAACTTTGAAAAGTCCGAACTTGTTCCTAAAACCAGCATAGTGTAAATTGGATACGTCATTAACTGAGTCGTCCCCGATAAAAATCCTTGGATATCTATTCCAAAATTCAAGCATATACAAACTACAACGCGATATTAAACGTATACTGAAAAAAGGCGAAGCCTCGGCTCGTGTAATAGCAAAAACTTGTGGACACTGTATTTCTTTTACAAAGATCTGCTTGTTAATACTTACCTAACATTTTTTGGAATAAAAAATGACCCGTACAGGGGCGGATTCACTGCATCAATAACGGACATTTTGGGTGTTAATAAAATGCACAAAAATTCTGCGTTTCGAATACAAACTAACGGGGTAAAAAATGTTAAAAAGTTTCTAATTTCTTTAATGTTCCGAGTATGAGCTGTTTTTTGCTATTTCCTATCGTTTCTTTAATTTTTTTACCTGGTTCCCTGGCAGTGTGATCTGGCTTATTTTTGATTATTAAGGCTGTTTTAATGTAATTATTGTTCGTGAATAAATAAAAAGTAAACGAAAATCAGATCACAATATGTCTCATGACTGTTTATTAAATTTGATCTTCCCTTTCCAACAGCCAACCACAGACTATCCCCCGAATATACATCGGCCCATTTCAAGAGCATGCACGGCAAACGGTTGGCAGACATTACCCAAGTGGACTTTACCAAGCTGGACATTTCCCAACAAAAATGAGACGTTTGCCAATCGCAGTTTTCTTTCTCAGGTTCAACAAAATAAAACAGGACAAGATGAATACATTCTAAACTTTATTTAAGTAGCAACTGAGGTAACTAAAATATGCTATACAGTCACAGGGCAGACCTACAGTAGACTAATGTTCACAACCTACTCATCACCCTTCTGGTTCTCTCTGTTCACAGCTGTCCACCTAATGTTATGTCCTATTCCACGTAAGAACTGTTCGACGGACTTGCGTCCACCAACACAATCCTGGCACAGTCTTCAGACGCTGTTGGCATATTCTCGACGGATGCGCTTCTTTGGTGTGTCTCCTCGCATATCTTGCTCAATGAGTGCTTCCTCGCGCTTAATCGCTCTAATCAGTGTCCAGATAGACGGGTGCTTATAACCGACAAGGTGGTAAAATCTTTTGTTCGTTCCTTCGGAGTGGTTGTTGGTACGTTTCTCATCGCGTGTTGTGTAGCTTCATAGGCATTCCAAACTTTGGGTAGATAGCGGAGTGGTATTCTTCGTACGCGAATACCATTGCCATCGCGCTCATCGGCGATACGTGCCCTTAACGTAGATCTGGACAAAGTAGTTGAATATGGGCTCTGCCGCTTCGGGGGCAGTTGCGCGAAGATGTGCTAGCCCATAGTCGAACTCGTTCAATGGCAAGAAAGCTAGGCCATCCAACTGTGCACAAAACAGTTTGAAATCGTCATCTGCTGTGTAGCGTTCAACTAAACCTAGATCCTGTATCTTTCTCCATGTGGCCTGGGTTAAGTGATAGAAACACGCACGAATATCGAACTCAGGCCCAAATACAGCTTCGAGGGCACGCATGACTGACAACTCGACATGGCACATGGCTGACAGGATCGACTGGCATATTGAGCGTTTCACAGTGGTCGAGTATGGCTTGGAAAAACTCATCGTACACCGCTTGCGACCTTCCCTGGAGGAGACCAAACACGGTGGTTACAGCTGTGTCGCCGAGTGATACACGGATGACATATAACTGCGTAAATCCTGGCGGCGCCATTGAGAAGTTTCCGTCCATATACCATGAATGCTAGAAGGCGAAATTGCTCATCAAATATTAATATCCTGCTATCCGCGTCTTTGGCCATCGATAACTAGATCCTCAGCACTTTCAGGAACTGTTGGTGCGTTATTCCTGCGTTTGCGTGTGATGGCCTTTCGTATAGCGTCGTTACGCCTCATGAGAGGACGCGCGGCGTCGGGTAACTCAGGACGTGCTACGGCAATCATCGTGCTCGGTTTTGCTTGTGTTTGTATAGCGAGAGTCGAGAGCTGGCATTTTGCTCTTGCAGCAGCAACCTGAAACCATAACAACAGCGGTTTAAATATTTAAATTAATACGTTTTTATTTAGAATCTTAAACGATTTAATTGCTTGTTCAGTTTTTACTATTTATTTATTGTATTAAAGATTTTTTTAACATTTTTACCATGCTTTTTCAGTAGCTTTTTGTTTTGTTTTTTTTTTATATATTTTTTTAATTTATTACTTTGTAATTTATTTTTTTAATTATTATTTTTTCAGTGCTTTGTTCATTTTTGTTCTTGTTTTATTCATTTATTACTTTGTATTTTGTTATTTTTTTTTAAATAGTTTGTTTTAATATTATAATTGCATCCATATTTTCGCTAAATGTGCTTATTATTACCTCTCCATTACGTGCATCATGGTTTTGGGAATTGCAAAACTGGGGATCTAATTAACCCCGGAAGTTGATGCTATTCCCTTACTTTGCGTTGCGAAGACATGCCCAACTTGTGCACAACATTGTTCGCCATTGGTTCTGGAAGGTTTGCGTAAACTCAGGCGCGGCAAGGCCTACTTCACGTTTTGGCATTCCTGACTTAGATTGACACAGACTGGTTTCTGTTTGATGCTGAGTAAGCATTTCTTTGTGTAGAGGTAACTTCATAGTGACTACAATACTTCTACAGGAGAGATGCTTAGAACCAATGAACTTTCGAATTGAGAGCTTCCAGAGTAAGTGCAATTCAGTTTCCTAGTTGTAAGTTGTGTAGTATAAGTTGCAAGCAAAATTGATCAAGAAATTATTGCAGTTGGCAAACATCCCATTTTTCAGTATTTGGGAAATGCCTCGGTGGCCTAGTGGTTAGAGTGTCCGCCTCGAGACTGGAAGATCGTGGGTTCAAACCCCGGTCGGGTGATACCTAAGACTTTAAAATTGGGACTCCTCCTTGCTACCCTGTGAGGCACTCCACATGTAAGGGTTAGAAGGAGGGCTGGAATGCCCCATTTCAGTATAATGTGGCAGGGGGATCCCGATATGACCATAGCAGTTGAAAGGGATCTAAAGAACAATACAATACAATACAATACAATATTGCAGTTGGCAAACATCCCATTTTTCAGTATTTGGGAAATGCCCAGTTGGGAAAGTCCAGTTGGGAATTGTCAGTTAGGTAGTGTCCGGTTGGGTAATGTCCAGTTGGCGAATGTTCCGGATTCGCGGCATACGCTTGCAACAGAATAAACGTTAAAAATTCGCTTTTAAACACTTAAAACTACAATAAAAAGCAATAGCCGAAAACGCTTTGAAAATGGGTGATTTTGAAGAAGATAAGAAAATGGTTAACCGTTTAATAAATTAATACTTTAAGAATTTTATTCGGAACGGTAACTGACTCAAAAATCTCACTTCCGTAAAGTCAGAACTTTCGTAAAGAAATAAACAAGAAGACAATTGCAGTTTACAGTAAGTGAAGCCAGAAACCATTTTGATGTTCGCAGCACAAATTTTGTTGCTCAGAGTTACCTTTTCAGACGTTGAAATTTTGCTTTTTCCACTCTTGGTAGCACTGTATCCTAGCTGGTCAAGATATTGGTGATTGTGAGGTAAATAGAAACAATACTTAAAAAAAGACCACCGGTGTGTGATTAATCTGTTACCATCTTTATGAGCCGCAACCGGGGATTTTGACACTGGTTGAAGGGAACTGGAGGTCTGTGTGTGGGTCCTTCGCTTGCTTTTACTCCCAACATAGTCCTTGGTTCAGTTATCGTTTTAACCCAGCTGACCATTGTCCCTGTAAAAAGAAACTATTTCTCGACCTGTTCTAAAAATATTCTTGTTAGTAAAAGGAACATTTAGTAATGATGTAATTGTATGGAAAGCGCAATATTCTTTTCGGAAGTGTATGGTAACGTAAAAATCAATCAGCAAACTATTTGTCTAGCGGTTGGAGGTTCATTCAGAAGGGCAATGTTTAATAAAAATGTTGGATCAATATAATTATTGTACACGATATTGCTGTGTAATGTACATTTTTCTGTTCTTTGGTAAAAGGTGGTTAAGAAAGAAATATTGCCGTTCCGAAACCAGAAGACACTAAGATATATTTCGTAATTGTACAGTACTTCAATAGGTTCCTTCCCAGTTGGACTACGTCCCACATGGACTATGTCCCACTTAGACTACCAGGGTTCGCGCTGGGTCCTCTGGAAAGTGAGTCAAAAAAGGAAAGTGTGACTCAGTTTGGTCTAGAAAGACTCGGCGAGTTCCGAAAAAGTGAGTCATTTCGTAAAAAATGCCGAAAAAGTGGACAAAAACCCCGCCAACGCGAACCCTGGACTACGATTTTTAGACTATGACCATGGAACAATCCATGAATAGCGATAAAGTGGTAGTATGGCTTTGAGCACGATTTGAAAGTACCGTCAATAAAGACGGTCTTGCGTCGCACAAATCGTCGCAGATTTATTTCTGTAGTGAAAATCAATATTCTGCAGTCATTATTCTAATGACTGAGAAATTCATCACGAGACAACCTACGCGCCCACTGGCTGTCGACGTTACTATCTTTAAACGTCTGCGGAATGAGTGGGATGAGCGACGAACGGATACGATGTAGCGACAAGCGAACGCTGTGGTAGATGGGGAGCGTTTCATCAGCGGCTTGGGTATGTGTGAGAACATCAGTATAAATGGAACGAATCGGTATGGTTGGGTTGCGACGAACCTCGTCGGCCATTTGTTGTTGTACAGCTCGTGAGGTAATCGTAGTCATACTGGGACGTAGTCCAACTGGCAACTTACCCTGAAATAAAGGTATCCCAAGTGTAACAAATAACAAAGATGACATTATATAAACGACACACCATTCCCATAATTTATATATTGTGACAAAAACCTGCTACTACAACTCCCTTAGAACAAACATTAGAAGAAAAACCACTTCTCGCTACATATTCTACTGTGAAATACTTCATATGCAATGGTCTGTCTTGCGTAAAGTGGACCGAAATTGAATTTCATATCGTACATTAAATACTTGACCATGAAGCAGGTGAAAGGACCACAACTTGCATTATCTGTCTGGGGTTCAAATCTTTCCTGTCACTAAAATATCTTTAAATCTCGTAATTTTCGGGCCTAGATTGTTTTAATTAAGCTTGCTTGGCATAAATATTGTATGCTCAGAACTTGATCATGCTTAGAGTCTTTTGAATCGCACACACTTATTATTTTTTTATATGAACCCCCGAGTACGATCGATCGTAATTTTTTTCTGTTGACGGGAAAGTAGATAGTTCTGAAATCGAAAAGAGGTTTGGCTGAAAATGTGTAAAATTTAACCCATTTCGGTTGAATGGGATCACTATTGATAAAGAACAATTGACTGAACCACCCTGAAGGAACTGCCGCTACTTTGTGCGGTGAACAGTTCTCTAATAGGTCAAAGTAAATACTCAGATTGTCGGACGAGAACCACGTTTCAAAGTTGAGACTGTCTCGCAATACCCCCCCCCCCCCCATGAATATGATAACCGACAAGTTTTCTTGAAATCTATTATAATTATTCTTAAACATTTTAAGGCGAGCTGTAGGTAGATAGTTTATGTTCTGAAATTTTGTTTTCTCTATATTAGATTTTTCTTGAATGCTGAAACCTGTCTAGTATCAGTATAACTGAGTTGCAGTCCCTCGATAACGTTTTAAACCATTCTGGTTTACAGGCGTTGAGATTGCCGAGGAATCTATATCGTCAAAAGTGAACGTTCCAGTTGACCGCCAGGAACTAAAAAAAAAAAACATTTTTCTTGTTGTCAATGTTAAAACCATCCACGAAAAGGTGTTGCCATTTATTTCCAGGTAAAGACTGTCCTTTCGCTGATTGTAAAGTGAAATCCATTTTTGTATCAATACAAAATTCGTAGTTAGCGGGTTCAACGCTACTAGTAACATATTCATCAGGGATTGTCGTACCTAGAATTTTTTCTTTTTCACAAGATCCTTTGCAAAAGGACCAGTTTGTCTTTCTAGGTCCTCACCTCCTGTAAAATCGGAGCTAATATTTGACTGCTGCAAGGCTACTTGCTTTGGAAGAGGTTCAGTTTTTGAAATTTCAGACTTATCCAAGGGAATATCGAAATCCAAATCAAAATTATTTTCGCAAGTTCTAGTGTCAGTTTCGAACAACTCAGAATGAGCTTCTGTATTTGGCTCTTTATTTGTTCCCTGACAAGATTCGATACTGCTATAATTTTGTCTGCGGGATTTTGGTCAGTTATATCAATGTGACTTGTGACGTCTTTCGCTAGTTTACTACCAGTCTCGGTGGCCTAGTGGTAAGAGTGTCTGCCTCGAGACTGTAAGATCGTGGGTTCAAACTCCTCCTTGCTACCCTGTGAGGTACTCCTCATGTTAGGGTTAGAAGGAGGGCTGGAATGCCCCATTTCAGTATAATGTGGCAGGCGGATCCCGACATGACCATAGCAGTTGAAAGGGATCTAAAGAAGAATAAAATACAATCAAATACACTAGTTTACTTGTGGATACCTCCACAGTTTCTGATTCAATCGGACAGTTTGTGCCTTGTTTTCTGGGGCATATTTCTGAAGCCAGTCGTTTTGCTTCAACACTTCACTTCTTTTGTTCCATAGTCGTACCTCGACGTCTTTAGCTGTCCCCATAGCAACTCCAGGTACCATGTCATCTCGTAATAGTTTTAAAATTACGTTTTCACCCTGTTTTTCACCGCGCCCATGATTTATATATTTCGCGAAACATTCACTGTTTGCGGCCTTAGTGGCGCAGTTTGGCAAAAACTCTACTTGGATTTTCCAGTTTTTCTGCAAGATTCAGTGGAATGATTTCTCCTTTGTACTCGGATAAAACTTCTCTTACAAATCCGTTTTGGGTCGAATGGCTTTTCCAATAACTGGATTGATTTAAAAATTTCGAGTTTTTGATTTCACAAATGTTGTTCAATTGCTCAAATAAAGAAATTGGTTTTTCCGAGTTCTCTGAGCCAGACGCACATGTCTAGATTTAGTTTGGGACTACTGGACGTAGTCCAACTCTGACGTAGTCCAAGTGGGGATGCAAAAATGGAAATCGTAGTCCAAGTGGGACGTAGACCAACTGGCAAGTTACCCTTAAATAAAGATGTGCTAGTTCAAACCGAGCTAAAATAGTGTGCCGCGTCTCCGATGTCGGCTTTATCCCGGGACTTCACCGTGCTCGTCTTAACTATGTGCTGCTCAGGTCAGTTGGCTGAGTTCGTTGATTGTAAAGTGAAATCCATTTTTTGTATCAATACAAAATTCGTATTTATCGGGTTCAACGCTACAAGTAACATATTCATCAGGGATTGTCGTACCTGGAATTTTTTCTTTTTCACAAGATCCTTTGCAAAAGACCAATGTGTCTTTCGAGGTCCTCACCTTCTGTAAAATCGGAGCTAATATTTGACTGCTGCAAGGCTACTTGCTTTGGAAGAGGTTCAGTTTTTGAAATTTCAGACTTATCGAAGCGAATATCGAAATCCAAATCAAAATTATTTTCGCGAGTTCTAGTGTCAGTTTCGAACAACTCAGAATGAGCTTCTGTATTTGGCTGTTTATTTGTTCCCTGACAAGATTCGATACTGCTATAATTTTTGTGCGGGATTTTGGTCATTTATATCAATGGGACTTGTGACGTCTTTCACTAGTTTACTACCAGTCTCGGTGGCCTAGTGGTTAGAGTGTCTGCCTCGAGACTGGAAGGTCATGGGTTGAAACCCCGGTCGGGTCATACCTAAGACTGTAAAATTGGGACTGCTCCTTGCTACCCTGTGAGGCACTTGTAAAATTGGGACTCCTCCTTGCTACCCTGTGAGGCACTCCTCATGTAAGGGTTAGAAGGAGGGCTGGAATGCCGCATTTCAGTATAATGTGGCAGCAGGATCCCGACATGACCATAGCAGTTGAAAAGGATCTAAGAACAATACAATACAATCCAATACGCTAGTTTACTTGAGGATACCTCCACAGTTTCTGATTCAATCGGACAGTTTGTGCCTTGTTTTCTGGGGCATATTTATGAAGCCAGTCGTTTTGCTTCAACACTTCACTTCTTCTGGTCCATAGTCGTACCTCGACGTCTTCAGCTGTCGCCATAGCAACTCCAGGTACTTTATCATCTCGTAATAGTTTTAAAATTACGTTTTCACCCCGTTTTTCACCGCGCCCCTGATTTATATATTTCGCAAAACATTCACTGTTTGTGGTGTCAGTGGCGCAGTTTAGCAAAAACATTATTCTAGTTGGGTTTTCCAGTTTTCTAAAGGAATGATTTCTCCTTTGTACTCGAGCAAAACTTCTGTTGCAATTCCGTTTTGGATCGAATGGCTTTTCCAATAACTGGATTGATTTTAAAATTTCGAGTTTTTGATCTTCACAAATGTTGTTCACCTGCTCAAGTAAAGAAATTGGTTTTTCCGAGTTCTCTGAGCCAGACGCATATGTCTAGATTTAGTTTGGGACTACTGGGACGTAGTCCAATCGTAATCCAACTTGGACATAGTCAAGTGGCAATGCAAAAATGAAAATCGTAGTCCAAGTGGGACGTAGTCCTACTGGCAAGTTACCCTTAAATAAAGGTACGAAAGTTCGAACCGAACTTACGTAGTGTGCCGGGGACTTCACCCTACTCGTGTTAACTATGTGCTGTTCAGGTCATTTGGCTGGCTTGCGGTCGGGAAGAGAGAGAGAACCTCTGAGGAGGGCACAGGTTTTTATAGGGGTCGGTGGAGCAAACCAAAGAGACGCCAAAACCGTTTTCAAAACTACACAGACTAATCTTTTTAACAGTATGTTAAATGTGAATAAAGGTGATCATATTTTTATTTCCTCTTCTATGTTAGTAGCGCAAAGACAAAGAAAAACAACTTATCGCTGCATATTCTACTGTTAGATATTTTATATGCAATGATCTGTCTTGCCAAAAGTGGATCGAAATTTCATATCATACGTTAAACACTTGGCCATGAAACCGGTGAAAGGACCACATCTTACGTTATCAGTTTGAGGTTTAAATCTTTTCTGTCACTAAAATATGTGACTTTAAATCTCTTATAATTTTCGGACCTAGATTTTTAATTAGGCTTGCTTGGCATAAATATTTTATGCTCAGAACTTGAGCATGCTTAGAACCTGTTGAATCGCACACACTTATAATTTGTTATATGAAGCAGGAGTACGATCGATTGTAAATTTTTTTCTGTTGATGGGAAAGTAGATAGTTCTGAAATCGAAAAGGGGTTTGGGTGAAAATGTGTAAAATTTAACCCATTTCGGTTGAATGGGATCACTATTGATAAAGAACAATTGACTGAACCACCGTACAGGAACTGCCGTTACTTTGTGCGGTGAACATTTCTCTAATAGGGCAAAGTAAATACTCAGATTGTCGGACGAGAACCACGTTTCAAAGTTGAGACTTTCTCGCAATATCCCCCCATGAGTATGATAACCTACAAGTTTGCTTGAAATCTATTATAATTATTCTTAAACATTTTAAGGTGAGCTGTAGGTAGATAGTTTATGTTCTGAAATTTTGTTTTCTCTATATTAGATTTTTATTGAATGCTGAAACCTTTCTAGTATCATTATAACTGAGTTGCAGTCCCTCGAATAACATTTTGGAACATTCTGGTTTACAGGCGTTGAGATTGCCGAGGAATCTATTTCGTCAAAAGTTACCGTTCCAGTTGACCGCCAGGAACTGAAAAAAAAACATTTTTTGTTGTTGTCAATGATAAAACCATCCACGAAAAGGTGTTGCCATTTATTTCCAGGTAAAGATTGTCCTTTCGCTGATTGTAAAGTGAAATCCATTTTTGTATCAATACAAAATTCGTAGTTAGCGGGTTCAACGCTACTAGTAACATATTCATCAGGGATTGTCGTACCTAGAATTTTTTTCTTTTTCACAAGATCCTTTGTAAAAAGACCATTGTGTCTTTCTAGGTCGTCACCTTCTGTAAAATCGGAGCTAATATTTGACTGCTCCAAGGCTGCTAGCTTTGGAAGAGGTTCAGTTTTTGAAATTTCAGGCTTATCGAAGGGAATATCGAAATCCAAATCAAAATTATGTTCGCAAGTTCTAGTTTCCGTTTCGAACAACTCAGAATGGGCTTCTGTATTTGGCTCTTTATTTGTTCAATGACAAGATTCGATAATGGTATAATTTTTGTGCGGGATTTTGGTCATTTATATCAATGTGACTCTCGGTGGCCTAATGGGTAGAGTGCCTGCCTCGAGACTGGAAGATCGTGGGTTCAAACCTAGGTCGCGTCATACCTAAGACTGTAAAATTGGGACTCCTCCTTGCTACCCTGTGAAGCACTCCACATGTAAGGGTTAGAAGGAGGGCTGGAATGCCCCATTTCAGTATAACGTGGTAGGGGGTTCCCGACATGATCATAGCAGTTGAAAGGGATCTAAAGAGCAATACAGTACAATACAATACACTAGTTTACTTGTGGATACCTCCACAGTTTCTGATTCAATCGGACAGTTTGTGCCTTGTTTTTTTTTGTTTTTATTTTGGCATGTTTATGAAGCCAGTTGTTTGTCTTCAACCCTTCACTTCTTTTGATCCATAGTCGTACCTCGACATCTTTAGCTGTCCCCATAGCAATTCCAGGTACTATATCATCTCGTAATAGTTTTAAAATTACGTTTTCACCCTGTTTTTCTCCGCGCCCATGTTTTATATGTTTCTCAAAACATTCACTGTTTGTGGTGTCAGTGGCGCAGTTTAGCAGAAACATTATTCTAGTTGGATTTTCCAGTTTTCTGAAAGATCTAAAGGAATGATTTCTCCTTTGTACTCGAACAAAACTTCTGTTATAAATCCGTTTTGGATCGAATGGCTTTTCCAATAACTGGATTGATTTAAAAATTTCGAGTTTTTGATATTCATAAATGTTGTTCACCTGCCCAAGGAAAGAAATTGGTCTTTCCGAGTTCTCTGAGCCAGACGCATATGTCTAGATTTATTTTGGGACTACTGGGACGTAGTCCAATCGTTGTCCAACTTCTACATAGTACAAGTTGGAATGCAAAAATGAAAATCGTAGTCCAAGTGGCAAGTTACCCTTAAACAAAGGTACGAAAGTTCAAACCGAACTTACGTAGTGTGCCGCGTGCAGTCTCCGACGTTGGCTTTACCCCGGGACTTCACCGTGCTCGTCTTAACTGTGTGCTGTTCAGGTCAGTTGGCTGACTTGCGGTCGAGAAGAGAGAGAGCCCCGGAGGAGGGCACAGGGTTTTATAGGGGTCGGTGGACCAAACCAAAGAGACGTTAAAACCGTTATAAAACTACACAGATTAATCTTTTCAACAGTATGTTAAATGTGGATAAAGATGATCATATTTTCATTTCTTCTTCTATGTTAGTAGCGCACAAGCAAAGAAAAACAACTTATCGCTACATATTCTACTGTTAGATATTTTTTATACAATGATATATCTGGCCAAAAGTGGATCGAAATTGAATTTCATATCATACGTTAAACACTTGGCCACGAAACCGGTGAAAGGACCACAGCTTACGTTATCTGTTGAGGTTTAAATCTTTCCTGTCACTAAAATATGTGAATTTAAATCTCTTATAATTGTCGGATCTAGAGTTTTAATTAGGCTTGCTTGGCATAAATATTGTATGCCCAGTACCTGATCATGCTTAGAACCTGTTGAATCGCACACACTTATAATTTTTTATATGAAGCACGAGTACGATCGATTGTAAATTTTTTTCTGTTGACGGGAAAGTAGATAGTTCTAAAATCGAAAAGGGGTTTGGGTGAAAATGTGTAAAATTTAACCCATTTCGGTTAAACCACCGAGAGTCACATTGATATAAATGACAAAAATCCCGCAGAAAAATTATAGCATTATCGAATCTTGTCATGGAACAAATAAAGAGCCAAATACAGAAGCTCATTCTGAGTTGTTCGAAACTGAAACTAGAACTTGCGAAAATAATTTTGATTTGGATTTCGAAATCCATTTTTTTGTATCAATACAAAATTCGTAGTTAGCGGGTTCAACGCTACTAGTAACATATTCATCAGGGATTGTCGTACCTAGAATTTTTGTCTTTTTCACAAGATCCTCGCCTTCTGTAAAATCGGAGCTAATATTTGACTGCTCCAAGGCTCCTAGCTTTGGAAGAGGTTCAGTTTTTGAAATTTCAGACTTATCGAAGGGAATATCGCAATCCAAAAACTTTTCTTACAAATCCTTTTCTATATCGAATGGCTTTTCCAATAACTGGATTGATTTAAAAATTTCGAGGTTTTGATCTTCACAAATGTTGTTCACCTGCTGAAGCAAAGAAATTGGTTTTTCCGAGTTCTCTGAGCCAGACGCATATGTCTAGATTTATTTTGGGACTACTGGGACGTAGTCCAATCGTAGTCCAACTTGGACTTAGTCCAAGTTGGAATGTAAAAATGAAAATCGTAGTCCAAGTGGGAATGTAAAAATGAAAATCGTAGTCCAAGTGGGACGTAGTCCAACTGGCACGTTACCCTTAAATAAAGGTACGAAAGTTCAAACCGAACTTACGTAGTGTGCCGCGTGCAGTCTCCGATATTGGCTTTATCCCGGGACTTCACCGTGCTCTTCTTAACTGTGTGCTGTTCAGGTCAGTTGGCTGACTTGCGGTCGAGAAGAGAGAGAGCCCCGGAGGAGGGCACAGGGTTTTATAGGGGTCGGTGGACCAAACCAAAGAGACGCCAAAACCGTTTTCAAAACTACACAGATTAATCTTTTCAACAGTATGTTAAATGTGGATAAAGATGATCATATTTTCATTTCTTCTTCTATGTTAGTAGCCATGAAACCGGTGAAAGGACCACAGCTTACATTATCTGTTTAAATCTTTCCTGTCACTAAAATATGTGACTTTAAATCCCTTATTATTTTCGGACCTAGATTTTAATTAGGCTTGCTTGGCATAAATATTTTATGCTCAGAACTTGAGCATGCTTAGAACCTGTTGAATCGCACACACTTATAATTTTTTATATGAAGCACGAGTACGATCGATCGTATTTTTTTTATTTTGACGGGAAAGTAGATAGTTCTGAAATCGAAAAGGGGTTTGGGTGAAAATGTTTGCAATTTATACCATTTCGGTTGAATGGCATCACTATTGATAAATAAAAATTGACTGAACTACCGCACAGGAACTGCTGTTACTTTATGCGGTGAACAGTTCTCAAATAGGTCAAACTAAATACTGAGATTGTCGGACGAGACCCACATTTCAAAGTTTAGACTCACCATGAATATGATAACCTTCAAGTTTGCTTGGAAACTATTATAATTATTCTTAAACATTTTAAGGGGAGTTGTAGGTATCTAGTTTATGTTCTCTATATTAGATTTTTATTGAATGCTGAAACCTGTCTAGTACCAGTATAACTGAGTTGCAGTCGCTCGAATAACGTTTTAGAACATTCTGGTTTACAGGCGTTGAGATTGCCGAGGAATCTATTTCGTCAAAACTTACCGTTCCAGTTGACCGGCAGGAACCAAAAAAAAAAATAAATAAATAAATAAAAACATTTTTATCCTGGCCTGTATTGAGCGAATGGCCTACTTCTATGTGAATAGCTCTGCTTGCAAGACGTGTAAACAGGCAGCCATACCTTTTATCCCGAGAACGTCTGACTTTAACCGTAAGTGGCCCGAAGTAGTCTATCCCGACATTACAAAACGGCGGTTTATCTGAAGGTAATCTTTTGGTCGGAAGTGGTGCTTCAAGTTGGCTGCAAGGACGGGCATGGAGACGTTTGCAAAGTATGCATAAACTGAATACTCGTTTTACAGCACCCAATCCTCGCAGAATCCAGAATTTTTGTCTGATAAACGACACCACATGATACGGTCCCACATGGCGAGTTGTTTGATGATAGTGCCTTACAACCAACGTCGTAACATGGTGCTTGCCAGGCAGTATAATGAGATGTTTTGTTTCGGTGCCTACTCATGCTGCTTGAATTCTACCACCGAGACGCAGGAAACCATTTTCCAGCACTGTTATATTCCTGTGGCGCAGACACCTGGCATGTTCCCTCAGTTCCGGAAGTGTGTTCCCTGCCGCCGGTTTCCTCTCTTCCTGATGTGTGCGCACTGGTTCCTTCGTTTCTGGAAGTGCTTGTGGTTCGCTTTCCACCCAAATGGCCTCTTCTGCGGCAGCTTCTTCTATCAGCGCGGCTTGTTCCCTCGGTTGTTTCTCTATTTGCCACTCCCGTGGTTTGCGCCTGAGCTCAAATCGATTTTTGTTCCGCTAGTTTTTGCAGTTGTAGTTTGGTCTTGGCATTTTTTACCTGCGCCATCTTTATCCTGGCCTGTGACGAAACTGATTCGCCACAACTTCTTTGCCACTGAACATCCTGGTTATCGTCAACCTTGTTGTCACCATGTTCATTCTCAATGTCCTTTAGTCACTGATCTACTCGATCGCAGCACTCTGTAAAGTTGGTTTGCCAACTGAGAAATTGCTCGTTGAACGCAGTTAATACTGAATATCCTTCAAGATACCCGTGCGCTTCACATGTGCACTCTTAAACAAAAGAAATTACGCCTTGAAATTCTCAAAACTTGTAGTCACTTCAATTTTATTTTCGCGTGACATCATAGCCGTTTCCAGCGCCTTCAGCAAACGTCCCATCTCTGACTTATGGACGCCCGGCTGTCGTTTGAGAGCCACGATGTCTTCTGGAGCATCTGCTGTCGCCATGGTTCCAACCGTCAATGTTGCTTGAGACGTTCGAGCGAGAAATGTAGAAGCCGTGAAACAAACTTTCAGACGCACCGCGTAAATAAGGTTATTCAAAATAAATTACAAAGCGTTTCTCTACAAAAAAACAAACAAAAACAAAACAAACAATATATATATATATATATATATATATATATATATATATATATATATATATATATATATATATATATATATATATATATATATGGCTGAGACGTACAATGCACAGTTATTACAGATGAGACTTGATCATGTTACTTCTCGCATGTTTAAGTTCATCATTAATGCACTAAATATTACAGGCACCTTTCAGTAAATATCTACATTCTTTATAAACACACAAAAACACTGCTATCAAACCAACATGCATTAATATTCCGTATATACAGCATTTAACAAAGGGCTAAGTTCACAAAATAATAATAATAAAGGAGTAATTACGTTACGTTAAGTCTGCACAATATCCCTTTATATTCACTTTACTTCTGCCAAATTTTGGAACAAAGCCCCTTTACACAAATAAACTCTTAAGAAAAAACAAAAATAAAACCCTTCCACACACTGAAATAGCTGCAAATCACGTTCATAATAAAGCTTTACATGTCCAAATTGCGGAGAACATAACCCCCGCTCATAATACTCTCATACATCTTAACAACATTAATTTTGATTGAGCCCTAAGGAAACTCGCTAAAATAACTTTTGGTCTAAATATAAAGGCATTTCGGACATCAGCATGTTGTCATGACATGCGCGCACACGTGTACTGAGTCATATTCAACCACCCAGCGGCCACTGCTCTTGCATTACACTATTTTCCACAACCTCGCATAAACCCTCCCTGTTGGGTCAGTTGAGTCTCATTTTTCTTTAAAATCGGTAGGAGTTTAGAATGGCATTCAGTGCGCGTTTCGTTTCTGGCAGGAGTCATGCTCAGCGTCGCAGAAGCTGACCTATAGCCATACCTGGCTCGTCGAATTCTTTCCAGTATTCGAGCAAACGCTTTTGCAGGTTTCAGAATGTCTTGCGTTAGTAGTGTGTTAGTCTCTTTTCAGAGACCGGGCTATTTGTAGAGGTAAAAGCTTCGCCTCATCATGGTGGTCGGGATAAAGACGTAGAAAGGGACTTCTTCGTTTTTTGCACGAAGATTGAAGCGATGTTGCTACCCCTCGACATCGTTATTGGCGCGCGCGGACGACATAAAGCAACTCTAGGCAGATTCAACGCACGCACGCTACCGACTCTGCAGCTGATGCGTGTTAGCCATCGCTTCTAGGCGGATGAAGTGGTCGGTCATTAACTCCAACGGAAAATATGGCAAAGCGAAGATCTTTCGAATGCAGTCGTGTGTATCAATATCGCGCATATAGTGGACTCCCAAGACCAGATTCATGGACCTTCCAATACACAGGCTGACCCCAGCGGAAGATGCATCCCTTGACCATTACATCATCGAGAGTATCTGCAACCGCCATCTATGCAGCTTCTTCAAAATCCACTTGCCAGCCAGCGGATTCGGCACCATATTCAAGATCTCCTGCAAGACAAAAACATAGTCTTTCTTTCGCTTTCCCGTCGTTAACACAGACACAAGTGGAACTTACTTCGTTGAATCCTCGCTTCTGATGAATGCATGAATGAGAACAACTCTGTGAATGGTGCGCGTGCTACTCGGAATGTTCTATCCATAAACCACCGCTTTGCATTCTTTAGCAGCGCAATTGCTCATCCGTTGCGAAAATTATGTGCCGACTATCACCAACTGTGACGTCGTCCCTGGGGAAATCCTCGGGGATATAATCGATACGAAGCTCAAAATTTATATCAGTTAAATCTTGCGGGCGAAGTTGTTGGCTTTTCCAGTTTGCGATATGCACGAGGTTTTGCGGCTTTGGTACATTATCCGGTACATGTGTATCGACACGATTGTGAAGAATATCTTCAACAATAGACGATGCTGATCGAAAGATATTAGCGGTAGCTATTTGTTTAACCTCTTTCTCTAGCGCAGACTTTGCGCTTACAGCAATAGAAACTCCATGGGTTTGATGGTTTTGCATAACGAAGATGTCGCCTTTCTGTCGAACAGTGATCGGACACGTGGTTCCGAAAATGAACACTGCACCTCCATGTTGTAAGTTCTTTCCCGTTATAGTTAAGAACGTAGGTGTGGTTATTGCTATCAGTAACTTTCGGTCACTTTTATTTAACAATAAAACAATTTTTGGAGGGTTAGCCGTCCAAAGTGTTTGGGTCAGTCGTCCAAGGTTTTTCCGGGGTGAGTTGGTTTTTGGGTGAGTCGTCTTGCTTCGTCTGTTGCAATAGTACAGGATTTTCAGGATGTGGCAAAATATCCTGCTGGACTTTTACAGTACCATTTACAGAGGGATTTGCAGATTTTTTTTTTACTTTTTCTGTTTCACTACTTAATGCAATAGGTAAAATATTCAAAGAGATTTCCGGTTCACGAACTTTCTTTTGTGGTATTGACGTTTCGAAATTTTTTTCATCTTTACTTAGCGGATTTCTACCTCTAAATCGTTTTCATTTATCTGGTCAATTTGTCTACTACAGGAAAAGTTTAAAGATACATCTTCCTATGGTTTCAGTTTGTTTGTTTGTTTGTTTGTTTTTTTTTTTTTTTTTTTTGCTTTTTGTTTTGTTTCATCTGATTTACTTGATACTTTACGTACTTACTGCGGACCATGCAGCAAAAGAGGCGCTAAACTACAACATATCCGACCTTCTCATACCGTACTCCGACTTTAAACCACATATCTCAAGTTATGTAAAAAACCTTTGGCAACAAAAGTGGAACGAACAAAGAAATAACAAACTCTTTCAAATCCAACCAACAGTAGGACAAAAGCACCTAGGTTTTGGCAATATTCGCGATTCAACATTTATGCATAGAGTTCGAGCATCGGGCATACATACATCACCCACGGATATCTTTTGAGAGGCTGCGCCTCCACAATGTATTGGTTGTCAAGAACGTTTGACTGTAAAACATATTCTACTCAATTGCGTAGATTTTCAGAACATTCGTTCACGCTACTACAGTGTGAACTCCATGAAAGACCTTTTTACAAAGGTAGCACCAAGCAAAAGTATTTCTTTTCTGAAAGAAATGCACTTGTACAGCAAGATTTAAATTGAATTTAGTTGATTTTAGATGTATACATTACTTGTTTTGTCTATTTTAATTGATTTTAATTTCAATTCTAGTCTTCCTATAGCAACAGAACTGACACAATATGACCCTAACGGGTTGCTAGTGTCGTTAAACCAATCAATCAATCAATCAAACTTTACGTTTACGAGAAACCGTTTATTCTAAGTTACTTACTTTACCTTCATTGTTGTCAGATTTACTCTCATAATTTTCTGTGGAAACAACCTTGTAATTTGTATTTTCGGTGGTTACAATCGGCATATAATTTTGGTTTGTTTGTATCACTTCTGGACAACGTAACTCATTCAGTGCTCTAAGCCAGGGTCCTTCATTACTTCTCCAAGATAGAGACCTCCATTGACAAGACACTGGCAGATTGGGGGAAAATGTGAAGATACAACCTTGACTGTGCCGAAAAGTCGAGCAATCTTCCCACCTTGCCAGGAATGACACAATATGACCTGCAGCAGGTTGGCGGTGTCGTTAAACCAACCAAATAACTAACTAACTAACTCCCACCTTAGTCCGAATATAATATAAATTTATTTTTTCGTGATTCCAACTGTAGCTATACCGAGGAAGGTCTTGATTTGCATACATTTTGGCTTGGCAAGCGGTATCACTCAAAAATTACCTCGGCCGCATTATAACGCCGAAAATGCATGGCTTTTGCGTATTGATAGAGATGCTGTATACTCTTAACGGGGGGAGGGGGGGATCTTAAGAATACACCCACTCCGTTCTGTTCCGTGCATGGCGTAAGATGCCTTCTAGCTCTTCTTGTACTATTTCTTCATTCTTCTTTCTTTTTCTCCCGCTTGTTCCTTTAGCAAGTGCGTCCCAATATACCCGTCATAGTTGGTGAACGGGACGTTTAACACCAAAGAAACAAACAAACATACAAACTCTTAAAAGTTCTTTCTTGATGCTAAATATTACTGGTTAAAATTACTTAGAGGCGCCATGATTGTTCATTTTGGTGTTGCAGCTAAAGGATCGGAGAGTGTTGCCCCTGTTGTAGTTGTGGTGGTGTTTTTAATATGGTGAACAGTTGAAGATTTGGTTGTGATAGTAGAGGCATCGAATGATAATCAGTATGTTTTACGTGCTGTATTGGTTTTGGCAATGTGGCGCGAGATTTAGTTATGTTACGTGTACGACGCATTGGTGACATTGGTAGAGAAAACGAGGAAGTACTGTTTGTAGCTGTGATTGTATTTGTCTGCGTCGCAGCGTTTCGGATTGTAACCTATACGTGAGCCAAGAAAGGTGTCTGTAACGAAGTGGTACGTGTTTGATTTCTTTGTGATGTGGTTGCCACAACAGCTGGCGTTTCCTGGTACTTGCTTAGAACCTACAATGCAACTGTAGAGCTCTCTAACACTTTCGGAAGTGGTTGTTGGTTTGTCGCTCACAGCTAGTCATGGAAACGCCTCACTGAACTCTTCGAGCTAGATCTCCTTTCCTGGTATCCCAGCAGCAATAGCTCATTCTTTTCCTTTTGTTAAGTCGCTGCGATTTGTGTGGCGGCATTATAGGCACCCGCTGTGTTCCGGCAACTATTTGGCTGTAAGATGGACGTGTGAGCTGTATGATCTCAACCTGTTCAGGTGCAGGAGTCTGCACCTTGGTCATGTCACTTCCTGTATCATTGCTTCTTTCGTCATTGAAGCTAGCTGTGCTGCTGCATGATTATTTAAGTGCAGGCCATCAGGTCTGCTTGCAGAGGGGGATTAGTATTGAACCAAGAATTGTCCAAGTACGGCAACCTTTCATCCTATCTGCTATTTGGTCGTTGTTGTCGACAATCTTATCGTTAAGCTGATGTAGCTGTGTGCTGGAAACGTATCTGCCACAGCTGGAGGAAAGCCTAGGCAAAATGGCAGATAACACGAGCTTCAGTTTGGGACTGAAATATCAGATTTCTTCCATCAAGCACTGAAATCTGCTGCAAAACTCAACAAGAATTATTCCTGAAATGTTCCTTTTGTTTTTGTAACAGTTTTTATAACAATAAATACTTTTCTCGTTACGGTTCAAATGATATTTTAGTGGGTATTTAAAAATTGATGTAAGAATAAAACATATGTTTCTATGTTTAATTCTTAATTTGTAAAACAGATGCGAGCGGGACGAGCCAGGATACTCTGTCACACTTCTCTTGTCAAAGAGAAAAAAGTACCACTAATTAAATGTGTCTAAACAGATTAATTAGCCTTTCAGTTTGTGTATGTTAAGACCCCAACTGAGACTCAGTTTCATCATACAGAGACAAGTATTCTGACTAGTTAAATTCACACTTAACGTGCATGATTCATTTCAAGCATTTTATTAATGTTTTGTTTTTTTTTAATTATATTTTTTTTTTTATAAACCTCTAAAATTATCAACTGTAATGCTTACTTTCTATGACTTTCCATCACAACTATTCATACGATGATATCCAAAATTTTATTGTCTCTTTCATAATAAAACATGCATTATTTAATGCCTGTTCTTTAGCTAAAAGTAACTTTAATAAATTCCAAAGCCAGTGTAGAGGGTAGATAGCCTCTAACTCCTATCTAAATCCGAAAATTAATCTGTCTTACAGTAGCAGGTGAGAGTACCAGTCATAAGAACGCAAGGGGATACCTGGGTATCGATTCTTCTTGTCTCTTAGGCAGCCTTTTCAAATAGATATTTTGCTAAGGGACTTCTTTGCCAATACATGCCTTTGGTCCTTCTCTTCGGCCCAAGAAGGGCGGTCGTGAACTGGCCCACCACGATCTATAACGGTTGATCGTTTAGAGTAACTACACTGATAATGATACAAAAAGTTTATGTTATGCGTGGACTCTATGTCCGTCCTGCAATCAATTGAAAACCTGCAAATATCAAACCCACTTATACCTTGACCTACTGGAAATGCGTGACGATTCCGCCAAAGCTGGTAAAGACAGTGTTCTGCTGGGTTTCAAGTCACGTGGGCATCCGAGGAAACGAGATAGCCGACAAAGCTGCAAATGAGGCTCTAAATGATAATTGTATCGATATGCTCATACCAGCCTCCGATTTTAAATATCACATCACAAGATACACAAAAAGATTGTGGCAAGAAAGATGGGACAAACAAAGAAACCACAAACCCCTTAGTCGGACAAAAGCCCCCGCCACTTCACAGTGTGCGAGATGAAATTGTTTACCATAGAGCCAAAATAGGACATACATATATCACCCACAAACATCTTTTAAGAGGCGAGCAGGCACCCGAATGTATCGGGTGTCAGGAACCCTACACCGTTAAACATATTTTAATACACTGTACCGATTTCCAAGACGCCCGTTGGCTCTTTGAGTCAGCTCTTTGATGAATTAGAACCTAGCAAAATTATACAATTTTTAAAAGAAATCAGCCTGTATCAGTATCTCTAGTCGTTGTTTACTTTATGATTTTAGAATATACATGGTATTAGCTTACTTTGATTTTAACTTGTAGTATTGTTCATGGTCTCTGATTACTGACATGTTTTGACACAATGTAACCCGCTAAGGGTGGGTCGTGTCGTTAAACAAATCATATAACCAACTAATTAACTGAAATGGTTTACCAGAGAGCCAGAATACAACATACATATATCACCCACAAACATCTTTTAAGAGGCGAGCCGGCACCCTACTGTATCGGGTGTCAGGAGCCCTACACCGTTAAACATATTTTAATACACTGTACCGATTTTCAAGACGCCCGCTCACGTCATTTCAGAGCTGACTCCTTGAGGCAGGTGTTTGATGAAGTAGAACCTAATAAATTTATACAATTTTTTAAAGAAATCAACCTGTATCAGTTTTTTTAGTCGCTTTTTACTTTATGATTTTAGAATATATATCGTTTTAGCTTAATTTGATTTTAACTTGTAGTATTGTCTTCTAGTCACTGATTACTGACATGTTCTGACACAATGTAACCCACTAAGGGTCGGTCGTTTCGTTAAACAAATGATATAACTAACTAACACATAAGTATTATGATAATATTGTTTTCTAGCCAGTCAGTGATCTGTATTGACACAATGTAATCCGTGTCGTTAAGCAAATGATATAACCAACTGCGAAAATTATGTGCAGTTTTATTAAAGAATATACATGGTTTAAGCTAACTTGGACTTTTTTAACTGTGATAATATTTGTTTTCTAGTCAGTCATTGACAGGTATTGACACAATGTGAGCCCGCTAGGGGTCGGCCGTGTCATTAAACAAATCATATGACCACATTTCAGACATAGGGTGATCATTTGAAAATCCCGCGTGGGACTAGTGTTGGGTTGAACAGAAAAAATCACGCTAAAACAAGTACTACAAAACCGATCATCACCATATTTTAGACAGGCTTAACCAACCAAAAAGTGTTTTATTTAGAGTTTCGATCGAAAAAAATGAATTAAAAAAATGAAATCTTACATTTCACCCGCAATTTCTTCTAAATATGATAACGCAAAAACTTCTTTTCCATTTGTAGCCAAAGTTGTAAATTTTTGTATTGAAACGACAGAAAATATCTGGGTAATGCCATTACATAACATTCATTTAAAAGCCCTGTGGCGCTCCGTAATCAGAATCCTATCCGATTGGAGGCATGCTTAAGACGGATATTTTCTTTTTTTTCAGATATATACCGCTTCTCGCATTAGCATTATTTCGCGCTGTCGCCCATTTTACGCTGTCGCCCATTTTACGCTGACGTCCATTTCACGCTGACGTCCATTTCGAATAAGACGGGTTTGTCGTTGCATTGAGAATGAGGCTGCCTCCGTTACCGACAGTGAAAGATGTCGTACGACTGTATAAGCTGCGGGCAAAGAAACAGCTTGCCCAGAACTTCTTACTGGACATGAGTCTGACTCACAAAATAGTGAGGCATGCCGGTGAGTAATTTATATGTCTTCTTTGTCACTCAAGCGCAGTAAAAATACAGTAGGTTTATATACCAGTTAATTGCATGGCCCATTCTCCCTAAAAACTTATTTATACGAATATTGAGAACAATTTTTAGACTTCCTCTGGCTGATGTTATCACATCAGTAGAGGGGGTATCCATCGTCTGTATTTACGTGTGTAAACTTTTGTTTAAAATGCTTCTTCTCCCTCAGCTTTGATCGGATTCCTTTTCAATTTTGTACGAATGTTCTCGAGGTTGTCCTCTCTTGCAAATTACTTTTTTTTGGCAATATGCCAAAAATTGGCCAAATGGGGGCCATTTCAAATTTGTTGGTTGCCAATTTTCAAAATGCGTCTCCCACAATTTCTATCGTATTGTTTTAAAATTTTGCATAAATGTATACTAGGAAGGCCTATCATGAAAAATTACTTTTTTCGTGATCCACGGGGGGGGGGGGGGGGGGGGGAAGGGGCATTTTTCAAATTTTTGGCAGCCAATTTTCAAAATGCTTCTTCTCCGACAATTTGGATAGGATTTCTTTTCAATTTTGTACATTTGTTCCCTATAAATTTTTTTGGCCATCAGCTAAAAATTGGCCATATAGGGGGGGGGGGGGGGGACATTTATAACTTGTTGATGTCCAACTTTCAAAGTGCTTCTTCTCCCACAATTTGGATGGGATTTCTTTTCAATTTTGTGCGATTGTTTCCTAGGCGGTTCTTTCTTGAAAAAGTACTTCTTTTTGGCCATCCGCAAAAAAAAAAAAAAAAAAAAAAAATGGCGAAAGTTTACCGGATGGGCCTCTCTTGAAAATTCCAAAGGTTTTTTCCCACAATTTTGATCAAATTGTCTTTAAATTTTGCATAAATGTTTACTAGGCAGTCCTCTCTTGAAAAGTAACGTTTCGAGTGGGGAGGAGGGGGGGGGGGGGGGGGGTTGGGGAGCATTTAATACAAAGTTTTAGTAACCAATTTTCAAATGGTTTTTCCCCCACAGTCTTGACTGGATTTTTTAAAATTTTGCACGAATGTTCAACAGCCGGGTTGTACAATATGACCACCACTCTTTGGTGACCAGAAAAGCCTATTGATACGTGATTCACTACATCTCCTCTGGTCACAATGTTCCTGGGCGTTCTTGTTAATGTAACGGAACAGCAAGGGTTTTTCACCTACTAGGTAAATTAACCCGTTTATGCGATTGACCGCAGTGCGAATGAACGCTGTGCGAATTTCCGATTTTATCTGTATTACAGTAAGCTGATGGGCACCAGTTTGTTTCTTAGGGCTTTATATCCCCCCCCCCCCCACCCCCGAGTCCAAAACAAGTGTTTCCACAGGCTGTTAGTGCTGTCGTTGAATTTGGTGATCAAAACTCGACTCGTGAAAGCCCTAGTAATAATCTGCCCATGATTTTAATGGAGCGGAAATTGAACATGGTTTTTTTCAGAAAAAAATCTTGACAAAATAGTCGAACAAGGAAATCTGTTCACATTTGGCAAAAGGGCGAAGTGCCAAATTCACACTCTAAAACAACGGAACAATCAAGAAGCTTCCGATGTGGGACAGCATTCGAATTTTCGGTAGTCGGTTGTGAAACAACATGCCAAAAATATATCTGGTTTCGTATTTGCCTAGAATTCATAAATGGTACCCTGATACTGTGAAATACAGAAAAATGGTTCGGATGATGGGGCCGGTATTCATTGCCGTGAATGTGAACTCTATGGCTTTGGTGTATTGTGCAATGTGAGCGTGCAGTGTAAGAGCGTTGTTCTGACTTCTATCTCGTGAGCTAGCCCATGACTATCACTGACCTTGCTTGACCTGACAGCGACCCTGACCATTTGCTGAATTGCAGGCAAGGTCCAGGGTTGCCACGTGCTGGAGGTCGGGCCGGGCCCAGGCGGCATCACGCGCGCCATTTATGAAGCAGGTGCTCGTCACGTGACCGTCGTGGAGAAAGATGGCAGGTTCATGCCCGGTCTGCAGGTAAATCACAGAGAAAAAAAAAACAAACCAACACAAAAGCTTCTAAGGCACGTTTTCAAAAAACTACACAAGACATAATGGGTGAGTGAAGTACAGATGTTACATGTATAGTCGAAATGGCGTGAGTGCATGTCCTATTTGCAAGGGAAAGACCCGTATTCCGGCGTATTCTAAAAGTAAAAAAAATGGTGAAGGATTTCGAAAACGTATGGATTTAACTAGTTATTGTAATTAACTGATAGTTCCCACAGGCCTGGAAAGTTCTCGAATTGTTGTGAAAGAAATTATAATACGCACCGCGCGACAGTGCGCTCCCGTATGAAGGAAAGAGAAGTAGATTTTTCGTTATCTAACCGCGTGCGAAAGTTCGCGGGTCTCTTTCTCTCGTCATAGGTATAAACGTGAGTGAGTATAAACCAGCGTGAGTCCCTGGAAATGTGCATCAGAAAGTCCCGGGGAGTCCTGGATTTTTTTTTTTTTGAACGAAAAGCTCATGTACCCTGGTTTGAGAGTTTATCCAGAAAATGTCAAAAGCTCTCCAAACTGGGTAGAAACTGACAACTGTACAATTGTGTTGTCCCTGTTCAAAGTACGGTTATCATGATTACTTAATCGCATTTGGTGCAGCTATGGCCTTTTGTTTAATAGAATGTTTCAAGAGAATTTATTGCATATTTGCTTCGCGGTTGCTTTACATTTAAGCAAGGAAATGCATTCTCCATTACATAAAGTAAACTAACTGATTTCACAATCTTCTTACATTATTAAAATATCGTAGTTCCATGTTACTGCCGAAACACTCTGGGCACTGAGACAGCTGGTACTCAGACAGCTAGTACTCAGACAGCTAGTACTCAGACAGCTAGTACTGAGACAGCTAGTACTGAGACAGCTGGTACTCAGACAGCTAGTACTCAGACAGCTGGTACTCAGACAGCTAGTACAGAACAGCGCTGTGACGAAGTATCGCGGCAGTCGTCAGAGCGGCTGTTCTGCCCGAGCGCGTTTTGCGAGTCCGAAAGACGTTTGTTTTCAGCTGCTGAAGGATGCGGTGGACGGACGGATGGACATCCACCACGCCGACATCCTGCGCTTTGACGCGGAGGAGAGACTGGCGTGGGATGGCGCGCTGGCGCGGAGCTGGGCAGACGATCCGCCCGACATCCACGTCATCGGTAACCTGCCCTTCAACGTCTCCACGCCTCTGATCATCCAATGGCTGGAGGACATCGCCAAGCGCAGGGGTATATGGAAGTATGGACGTGTTCCGCTGACCTTGACCTTTCAGAAGGAGGTCGCGGACAGAATGGTGGCCCCGATGCTGGGGAAGGACAGGTGCCGGCTATCGCCCATGTGCCAGTATTTATGTGACGTCACGCGCGTTTTCACGATTCCGGGGTCGGCGTTCGTGCCCGCGCCCAAGGTCGATGTCGGGGTCGTCAAGTTCGTGCCCTTAAAGGAACCGCTCATAGCCGATGTGCCGTTTGAGGTCGTCAATAAAGTTCTGCAGCATGTCTTCCACTTCCGGCAGAAACAAGTGAAGAGAGGAATACAGTAAGTGGTGCCGCTGCTTACTATAACAAGGCTTCACATGAACGACTGCCCGACCTGCCCTGGAAAGTGAAATGTCGGGTCGTGCAGGTAACTACGGGCCCTGACCTGTCTGACCGGGCAGGCAGCTACGGGCCCTGACCTGTCTGACCGGGCAGGTAGCTATGGGTCCTTACCTGTCTGTCCGGGCAGGTTGCTACGGGTCCTTACCTGTCTGTCCGGGCAGGTTGCTACGGGCCCTGACCTGTCTGACCGGGCAGGCAGCTACGGCCCCTGACCTGTCTGTCCGGGCAGGCAGCTACGGGCCCTGACCTGTCTGACTGGGCAGGTAGCTAGGGGTCCTTACCTGTCTGACCGGGCAGGTAGCTACGGCCCCTGGCCTGTCTGGCCGGGCAGGTTGCTACGGGTCCTTACCTGTCTGTCCGGGCAGGTTGCTACGGGTCCTTACCTGTCTGTCTGTGCAGGTTGCTACGGGCCCTGACCTGTCTGACCGGGCAGGCAGCTACGGCCCCTGACTTGTCTTGCCGGGCAGGTAACTACGGCTCCTGGCCTGTCTGACTGGGCAGGTAGCTAGGGGTCCTTACCTGTCTGACCGGGCAGGTAGCTACGGCCCCTGGCCTGTCTGGCCGGGCAGGTTGCTACGGGTCCTTACCTGTCTGTCCGGGCAGGTTGCTACGGGTCCTTACCTGTCTGTCTGTGCAGGTTGCTACGGGCCCTGACCTGTCTGACCGGGCAGGCAGCTACGGCCCCTGACTTGTCTTGCCGGGCAGGTAACTACGGCTCCTTACCTGTCTGTCCGGACAGGTTGCTACGGGTCCTTACCTGTCTGTCCGGCAGGTTGCTACGGATCCTTACCTGTCTGTCCGGGCAGGTTGCTACGGGTCCTTACCTGTCTGTCCAGGCAGGTAGCTACGGATCCTTACCTGTCTGTCCAGGCAGGTTGCTACGGGTCCTTATCTGTCTGTCCGGGCAGGTTGCTACGGTTCCTTACCTGTCTGTCCGGGCAGGTAGCTACGGGCCCTTACCTGTCTGTCCGGGCAGGTTGCTACGGGTCCTTACCTGTCTGACCGGGCAGGTTGCTACGGGTCCTTACCTGTCTGTCGGGCAGGTTGCTACGGGTCCTTACCTGTCTGACCGGGCAGGTTGCTACGGGTCCTTACCTGTCTGTCCGGCAGGTTGCTACGGGTCCTTACCTGTCTGTCCAGGCAGGTAGCTACGGGTCCTTACCTGTCCGTCCGGGCAGGTTGCTACGGGTCCTTACCTGTCTGTCCGGCAGGTTGCTACGGGTCCTTACCTGTCTGACCGGGCAGGTAGCTACGGGTCCTTACCTGTCTGTCCGGGCAGGTTGCTACGGGTCCTTACCTGTCTGACCGGGCAGGTTGCTACGGGTCCTTACCTGTCTGTCGGGCAGGTTGCTACGGGTCCTTACCTGTCTGACCGGGCAGGTTGCTACGGGTCCTTACCTGTCTGTCGGGTAGGTTGCCACGGGTCCTTACCTTTCTGTCCAGGCAGGTAGCTACGGCTCCTTACCTGTCCGTCCGGGCAGGTTGCTACGGGTCCTTACCTGTCTGTCCGGCAGGTTGCTACGGGTCCTTACCTGTCTGACCGGGCATGTTGCTACGGGTCCTTACCTGTCTGTCCGGCAGGTTGCTACGGCTCCTTACCTGTCTGTCCGGGCAGGCAGCTACGGCTCCTTACCTGTCTGTCCGGCAGGTTGCTACGGGTCCTTACCTGTCTTTCCGGCAGGTTGCTACGGGTCCTTACCTGTCTGACCGGGCATGTTGCTACGGGTCCTTACCTGTCTGTCCGGCAGGTTGCTACGGGTCCTTACCTGTCTCTCCGGGCAGGCAGCTACGGGTCCTGACCTGTCTGACTGGGCAGGTAGCTAGGGGTCCTTACCTGTCTGTCCGGCAGGTTGCTACGGGTCCTTACCTGTCTGACCGGCAGTGTTGCCACATCATCTTTTTTTAAAAGGATTATCCTTTTTTTTGAAAAAGCCCGATTTTATCCTTTTTTTATCCTTAAATACTTTTTTTTATACTTTTTTTTAATTTTCATCCTTTTTTTATACTTTTTTTTCGCTTTTCATCCTTTTTTTTTTATTTTGATACTTTTTTTTCATTTCCTTTTTTCGTTCAAAATATCATTTTTCCCTAATTAGTTATATATATTTTTTTTCTGCTATCATTTTTTCTCACCCTAGTCATAACCCATGATTAGGCCATAATATTTACCGCTCTTACACTGCATGTGTATGTAATTTCCAAATTTTTTGCAGCGTCTATTGTTAAAATCAATACATCTGTAGAGAAAGGGTATTTTTTTCATGGAATTGAAACATATATTCTGTAAATGTATTCAATGTTTTATCACAATGTAAAATATCCAGTATTCTAAATGATGTTGAGTAGTTTTTAGCCCAGCTTACGTTACTCTTAAGCTGGGGTATTCCTATCGGTTTGCGGGTGACGTCCGTTAGTTAGGTACTTGTTTATTTAGTAAACTTTGTTTCAAAATGCATCTCCTCCTACAATTTTGATCCGATGTCATTTATTTTTGGTATGAGGCATCCCTAAGGGGTCGTGCATACGGCTTGTGCTTTTCTAGTCGATCAGGTGATTTTTGAATTTTTGGCGAATTTTTGAATAAAAAATTTTAAAAAGTATCCTGCATTTTTGACCCGATGTCATTTATGTTTGGTATGAGGCACCCCTAAAGGGTCATGCATACGGCTTGTGCTTTTAGTCGATTGAATAATTTTTGTATTTTTGGGGAGTTTTTGAAGCAAAAATTTCGAAAATTATTCAAAATGCATCTACTCCTACAATTTTGAGTCGATGTCTTTTATTTTTTTTTTGTGAGGCATCCCTAAGCGGTCATGCATACGGCTTGTGCTTTTTTAGTCGATCGGGTGATTTTTGAATTTTTGGGGAATTTTTGAAGAAAAAATTTAAAAATGAATCTCCCTACATTTTTGACCCGATGTCACTTATTTTTGGTATGAGGCACCAGTAAAGGGTCGTGCATACGGATTGTGCTTTTTTAATCGATCGGGCAATTTTTGTATTTTTAGGGAGTTTTTGAAGAAAAAACTCCAAAATGCATTTCCCCCTACAGTTTTGAACCGATTTCATTTTTTAGGCCCCAACCCTACAGGGTTGGGGGCCTATAGACTTGGGGTGTCTGTCTGTCCGTCCGTCTGTCTGTCCGTCATCGCTTTTTTGTACAAGCGATGTTGGGCTCATTTGAAAGGTCTCGACTTGTAGATGTGCCTTTTGGCCATTTTGGCCAAATTCGATCACGTGATCTTGGCCAAATTGGCCAAAAAACGCAAAAAATCGACTTGTGTTTGTACAGGCGATATCTCGAGAACGCAGAGGCCTAGAGACTTGATGTTAGGCTCATTTGAAAGATCTCGTGTTGTAGATGTGCCTTTTGGCCATTTTGGCCGAATTCGATCACGTGATCTTGGCCAAATGGGCCAAAAAACGCAAAAATCGACTTGTGTTTGTACAGGCGATATCCCGAGAACGCAGAGGCCTAGAGACTTGATGTTAGGCTCATTTGAAAGATCTCGTGTTGTAGATGTGCCTTTTGGCCATTTTGGCCGAATTCGATCACGTGATCTTGGCCAAATGGGCCAAAAAACGCAAAAATCGACTTGTGTTTGTACAGGCGATATCTCGAGAACGCAGAGGCCTAGAGACTTGATGTTGGGCTCATTTGAAAGGTCTCGACTTGTAGATGTGCCTTTTGGCCATTTTGGCCGAATTCGGTCACGTTATCTTTGCCAAATTGGTCAAAAAACGCAAAAAGTCGACTTGTGTTTGTACAGGCGGTATCTCGAGAACGCAGAGGCCTAGAGACTTGACGTTGGGCTCAATTGAAAAGTCTCGACTTGTAGATGTGCCTTTAGGCCATTTTGGCCAAATTTGCCTACTTTGCCAGGCAATATAAAAGTTGGATATTTAAGCCTACCAGTGAAAATATATATTCCGAACCCTATTCGTTGTTTCCACTGCCAGAAATACGGGCATAACAAAGACAAATGCAGAAATCAAAAACCCACCTGCGCAAAATGCGGGGAGGAAGGGCATGAATATAGTTCATGTACCTCTCACAACCCCAAATGCATAAACTGCATGGGCAGCCACCCGGCTTCATCCAAGGATTGTCCGCGGTGGCATGCTGAAAAGAAAGTGCAACAGATAAAATTTGAAAAATCGGTGTCTTATCCCGAAGCCCGAAAACTGGCTGCTACCCTCCTCCCATCAAATGCGAAAACATATGCTAGCTCAGTAAGACCCAAGTTTCAGGATTCTGCCTGTCAAACTGACATCACATGGATTACGGAACAAAAGATTTTTTCGCCACCAAAGCAACAACGGCCTTCTAGAAAAACAAAAGAAACTAAAACTGAAACGGACTTTGTGAGTCTTTACCAAGCACATCTCCTGAGCTGTCAGGGAAGAGAGACGGGTCTTGTACTCCAAGCCCCCAATCCTCTCAGCTGGGCCACGAAACAAAGGCAAGACTCAAACAAAGAGCTCAACTTGCCAAACAGAGGTTGCGCACAAACCTTACGGAGGAAATGAGTGGGAATAGATACTCCCCTCTTATGGATGCTGGCGATGGGAGACCTGCAGGCAGAACCTCCCCTAAGCCACCCCGCTCAAATGAAAAGCCTCCAAAAGTAACGATTAACAGAAATCGAGCTCTTAGCAAGTAACGATGACAATAATTCATTGGAATATCAGAGGTTTTTGGACCAACTACCATGAATTGTTAACACTTATGCACTTAAATGATCCGGCAGTATTTTGTCTTCAGGAAACATTCAGCAAAAACGACAATCCACCAAAACTTAGAGGATATACGTCATACAACAAACCCTCATCGGATGACAGAGCGACGGGTGGAATCGCTATGTTTGTTCGAAGTGATCTCTTACAAAGCGAAATTAAACTAAATACGCCTTTCCAGACCCAGGCGATTCGTATCACGCTTGGCAAAACTTTCACAATTTGTAATATTTATTTGCCACCACAATTGAGACCTCAACTAGAAGAGTTGAATGACCTAATAAATCAGTTACCTAAGCCAGTCCTATTCGTGGGCGACTTTAATGCTCACAGTACATTGTGGGGCAATAGTTACGTAGATTTGAAGGGAAAATTGGTAGAAAATCTCCTTAACCATCATAATTTAACCATTTTCAACGACAAGTCATACACATATCTTCACCCTGGTACTGGTTCAAAAACCTCTATTGACCTTTCTATAGCATCTGCTAATTTATATCTTGATTTTAATTGGAAAGTGTTGGGTGATCTCCACGGCAGTGACCACTTTCCTATTTTATTGTCTGAGTCTAAAGCATACCACGAAAAAAGATCCCCAAAATGGAAGTTTCAGAAAGCAGACTGGTCAGAATTCCAAGAATTATGTCATCAGAGTATCAAAAGGAAACATTTTACTGATGATGAAGACGAACATATCTCATTATTTACCTTTCTTCTCCATGGAGTGTGTGAAAAATCTATCCCAAGGACATCAGGATCCCGCAAGAAACCACACAAACCGTGGTTTAATGACGCTTGTAAAGAATCCATAGCGCTTCGTAAACAAGCTCTCAAAAATTTTTCAGACTACCCAGACATTACAAGAAAAATAGAATATCAAAGGGCCAAGGCAGTTGCGCGTAAAACAGTCAGAAAAAGCAAACAAGAGTCCTGGCATGAATATGTTTCTCAACTCAACACAAATAATTCTCTAAAAAAGACCTGGGACATGGTTAGAAAAATATCTGGCAAGAACACTTTTAGCACAGTAAGCCATCTAGAAGCTAACAATAATATGATCACCGACCCAAAGGACATTTTAGATACCTTAGGCGAAACATTTGAACATAACTCATCTTCCGAAAACTATAGCCACGAGTTTAGACGTTATAAAGAAACAGAAGAAACTATCCTCTTAACTTCTATTCTGACAACAGCGAAGCGTATAATGAGCACTTTTCTCTTAATGAATTGAGAAAGGCCATAGGTAGTTCCCATGATTCAGCAGCAGGACCAGATGACATACATTATCAGATGCTTAGACATTTGCCAGACCATACCCTAAAGATCCTTTTAGAATTGTTAAATCATACCTGGAATTCCGACACTTTTCCAGAAATATGGAAGGAAGCCACAATAATACCAATACCAAAGCCAAACAAAGATCCACGAAATCCTCAGAATTACAGACCAATTTCCTTGACAAGTGCCCTGTGCAAAACATTTGAGCGAATGGTAGCTGAAAGATTAAAATGGTACCTGGAAAGAAACAACTTGCTTGCCGACATACAGAGTGGCTTTAGGAAACAAAGGAGCACTCTGGACCATCTTGTAAGACTAGAATCTTTTGTGAAAGAAGCTTTCAATAACAAGGAACATGTTGTTACCGTTTTCTTCGACTTGGAAAAAGCTTATGACACAGCATGGAAACACGGAGTACTAAAGGATCTTTTTGATTTCGGCCTCCGAGGCCGTCTGCCCCAGTTCATAAAAGGATTCCTGGACGACCGTCGATTCAGGGTTCGCCTTGGTACAATATTCTCAGAATACTTTGAACAAGAGGAAGGCTTCCCCCAAGGATGCATCCTTTCAATTCTACTTTTCCTGATAAAAATCAACAATATAAAAGATACACTGAGACAGGGGATAGATAGCTCACTCTTCGTGGATGATTTTGCCATGTCGTGTAGAGGCAAAAGTATGAATTTAATACAGCGTCGTCTTCAGCAGAGTATTTATTCTCTCCAAGTTTGGGCGAATAAGAATGGTTTTAAATTCTCACAAACCAAAACGGTTTGTATACACTTTTGTAAAAAACGAAAACAGCACGACGATCCAGTTTTACACATCTCTAACGTGCAAATCCCTGTTGTCAAGGAAAACAAATTTTTAGGTTTAATTTTTGATAGCCAACTTAGTTTTATCCCACATATCAAACACCTCCGAAGAAAGTGTCAGAAGGCCTTAAATTTACTGAGAGTCATCTCCTCCCACGATTGGGGAGCAGATCGTGATATTAAACTCATGTTGTATAGAGCTCTAATTAGATCGCGACTGGACTATGGCAGTATAGTTTATGGCTCAACTAGACCATCATATCTCAAGATGCTAGAACCGATACAGAATCAAGGCTTAAGAACATGTTTAAATGCCTTTAGAACATCCCCAGCCGACAGTTTACACGTTGAGGCAAATGAACAACCTCTCAATATACGGCGGTTAAAACTTGCCATGCAGTATTGTTTAAAACTTTACGCCAATAGAAATAACCCTACTCATCAGATTGTTTTCGGATCACATTATGCGGATAGAGGTACCAATGCTATCCCCCCCTTTGGAACTAGGATTATACCACACCTGCAGGAAGCAGGTATAATCATTGAATCTGTTGCAAATTACAAAATACCTAACCAACCCCCTTGGAAGTTAACGAAACCAACCCAATAATTTTGGACTTGATAGAAAAACACGACGAAGTGGTAAAAGCTGGCAAAGAGATAATATTTTGTTGGGTACCGAGCCACGTTGGAATCCCGGGCAACGAGGCAGCCGACAAAGGCGCCAAAGAAGCGTTAAACCAAGACTGCTCAGATTTCCTTATACCGTCATCAGATTTTAAGTGCCATATTTCTAGATATGTCAAAAATCTATGGCAACAATATTGGGATGAACAAACCAACAATAAGCTATACCAAATTAACCCTGTGGTAGGGCGCAAATTGCCCTCCCTAAATGGCCTTCGCGACGATATGGTAATTCACAGATTAAGAATAGGACATTCTTACACTACTCACAAACACCTCTTAAGAGGTGAACCACAACCCGAATGTATAAGTTGTCAGGAACGGTATACAGTAAAACACATCTTGATAGATTGTATAGACTTCAGTCACATTCGCCCCCGTTATTATAGAGTTGATTCCATGAGAGAGCTGTTTGAGAAGGTAAATTCCAACAAGGTCCTAGAATTTTTAAAAGAGATTAATATGTATTCCTATGTGTAGACTACCATTAAGTCTATTTTTAGTATATTTTTTAGTATATTTAAGATTTTATTTTATAATCATTTTTAATCAATAAAGTATAAATTCGACAAAGTTACCAGGAATGACACAATATGACCTACAACAGGTTGGCGGTGTCGTTAAACCAATCAAATAACTAACTAACTAACTAACTAACCAAATTCGGTCACGTGATCTGCTAAATTTTGGGGGTAGAAAAAGATTTTCCGCCAGGCAGTATCACTGTTTTTCAAAGCTTTGAGCAGAAGTAGGACATTTATTTTTCTTGGCCTAAACTGGCCAACAGGTTCAAAACCATAGACGACCCCTTACAATTTTGGGGGCATTGGGGCCTGTTAGTGTTCACTGAATACTTGTTTTTTTTTTGGTATGAGGCATCCCTAAAGGGTTGAGCGTACGATTTGCGCCTTTTTAGCCGATCCGACAATTTTTGTATTTTTAGGGAATTTTTGAAGAAAAACTTCAAAATGCATTTCCTCCCACAGTTTTTATCCGATTTCATTTATTTTTGGTATGAGGCATCCTTAGGTGGGTCGGGCATACAGCTTGTGCTGTTTGACTCGACTTTGGAATTTTTGATTTTGGGGGAATTTTTGATGAAAATACCTCAAAATGCATACTACTGTTTTGATCAGACATCATTTATTTTGGGGCTGAGGCATGCTTAGGGTGTCGTGAATACGGCCTGTGCTTTCTAAGTGGATCAGGGAATTTTTGAAGGAAAAAAATCAAAATGCATCTCCTCCTACAGTTTTTATCAGATTTCATTTATTTTTTTATGAGCCGTCTCTTGGGGGCCATGCATATGACTCGTGCTTTTGGAGTGAATTGGAAAACTTTTGAATTATTTTTTTCGGAATTTTTGAAAAAAATTAAATGAATCTCCTCCTACAGCGCGTAAACGCAAGTAAAAGGAACTTGCGCAATAGTCAGATTTAACGACCGAACATCGACGCAAGTTACATAAACATGCGCAGTAGTCCAAAATAAGCGCTGCGCATCGATGCAAGTTAAACAGACATGCGCATTGGTCCACCGCGCATCGGTGGAAAATAAATAAACATGCGCACTGGGCCGAATAAAATGAACCAGGCATCGACGCAAGTTGAATAGACATGTGCAGTGGTCCGAAATGCAAACCGCGCATCAACGCAACCCAAAGAAACATTCGCAATGGTCCGAAATTCGAACTGCTCATCAACGCAAGTTGAATAAACATGCGCACTGGTCCGAAATGCAAACCGCGCACCAACGCAGAATAAGCACCGTGCGTCGACGCAAGTTAAATAAACACGCAAACTGATCCGAAATGCGAACCGCGCATCAAGGCAACCTAAGAAAACTTGTGCACGTGTCCAAAATAAGTACCGCGCATCGACGCAAGTTAAATAAACTTGCGCACTGGTCTGAAATAAGAACCGCACATCAACACAAAGTAAACAAACATGCGCACTGATCCGAAATAAGAACCGCTCATCAACAAAAGGTAAATAAACATGCGTGCTGGCCCGAAAGGCGTACCGCGCATCAAGGCAACCTAAGGAAACTTGTGCACTTGTCCAAAATAAGTATCGCTCATCAACGCAAGTAAAATAAACATGTGCATTGGTCTGAAATAAGAACCGCGCATCGACGCAAGTTAAATAAACTTGCGCACTGGTCTGAAATAGGAACCGCACATCAACACAAGGTAAACAAACGTGCCCACTGATCCGAAATAAGAACCGCACATCAACACAAGGTAAATAAACATGCGCATTGATCCGAAATAAGAACCGCACATCAACAAAAGGTAAATAAACATGCCTGCTGGCCCGAAATGCAAACCGAAAATTAAATAAACATGCCCACTTATCTGAATAAGAACCGCGCATCGAGGCAGGTTACATAAATATGCGCACTGGTCCGAAATGCGAGCGTTGTTTGAAAGTATCTATGGCTGACTGTCCAGTCTACCAGAGATACGAAAAATCTGTTTCCCATTTTTCTGGGAAAGAAATCTTTGTATGCATTTATCGGTCTATGTTCTGGTCCGGTACTAAATTAATTAATGAGCTAGCTCTTTGCCGTCTCATCTTTTGAAGCCCAATTTTTCAGGGAAATTCCCTTGCTCATGCACACTGGAATTGGTCTTATTGCTTTTCGTAAGCTGGGACTTTGTCCTTGGACAAACTTGTTATTTTTTGCATGATTTCCAATAACTTCATTCTGTAAGTTTGAGTTGCATGTCCCTAGGGACCATCGATCAAGTACGTACGAACCTTTTTATTTTTAGACCAGCCGACCATGTCGGGCTGGTCTTATCACATCAATAGAGGGGTATCCGTCGTCTGTATGTACGTGTGTATATTTTACATAAATTAAAATGCTTCCTCTCCCTCAGTTTTGATCGGATCCCTCTCAAATTTTAAACGAATGTTCTCCAGGTAGCCCTCTCTTTAAAAATTTTTTGGCGATCCGCCAAAAATTGGCTAAATGGTGGGTATTTAACATTTTTCAGTTGCCAATTTTCAAAATGGTTCTTCTCCCACAATTTTGATCGGATTCCTTTCCAATTTTGAACATTTATTCTCTAGGTAGGCCTGTCTTGAAAAATTACTTTTTTTGGCGATCCGCTAAAAAATGGCTAAATGGGAGCATTTAAAAATATTTTGTACCAATTTTCAAGACTCTTCTTTTGGCACAATTTGACCGGATTCCTTTATAAATTTGTAAAGTACAATCTGGTATGCAAATATTTTTTAATCGCTATGAAAACGAGCATTATAAATTCAGGGTTCGCGTTGGCGGGGTTTTTGTCCACTTTTTTGGGCATTTTTTACGAAATGACTCACTTTTTCTTAAGCCACCGAGTTTTTCTGGACCTAACTGAGTCACTTTCCCTTTTTGACTCACTTTCCTGAGAACCCAGCGCGAACCCTGAAATAACAAAAAAATGATACAATATGATTAACATTAATGTTTTCTCGATCCTCAGCAAAATATGAATTATCCTTTTTTTCATACTTTTTTTTCTCAGATTTATCCTTTTTTATCCTTTTTTTTATCCTTTTTTTTCTTGTCGACTCCGTGGCAACACTGCTGACCGGGCAGGTAGCTACGGGTCCTTACCTGTCTGACAGGGCAGGTAGCTACGGCTCCTTACCTGTCTGTCCGGGCAGGTTGCTACGGGTCCTTACCTGTCTGTCCGGCAGGTTGCTACGGGTCCTTACCTGTCTGTCCAGGCAGGTAGCTACGGGTCCTTACCTGTCCGTCCGGGCAGGTTGCTACGGGTCCTTACCTGTCTGTCCGGCAGGTTGCTACGGGTCCTTACCTGTCTGACCGGGCAGGTAGCTACGGGTCCTTACCTGTCTGTCCGGGCAGGTTGCTACGGGTCCTTACCTGTCTGACCGGGCAGGTTGCTACGGGTCCTTACCTGTCTGTCCGGCAGGTTGCTACGGGTCCTTACCTGTCTGACCGGGCAGGTAGCTAGGGGGCCTTACCTGTCTGACAGGGCAGGTAGCTACGGCTCCTTACCTGTCTGTCCGGGCAGGTTGCTACGGGTCCTTACCTGTCTGACCGGGCAGGTTGCTACGGGTCCTTACCTGTCTGACCGGGCAGGTAGCTAGGGGGCCTTACCTGTCTGACAGGGCAGGTAGCTTTCTGGTCAGGGAAGGGGCTGAAGGGATGTTGCAGGCGGTGAAATGATGCGGGGGGGTCAGAAAATGACTCACAACCTGTTATGTGTAATGTGCAGTACAGAGCCTGCAGTACAGGCATGACGTCTTTGTGAACAATAAAGAAAGCATTAGTTAAGCGTAATTTAGTTTTAGCTAATTTCAATGTCGGGTTAGTTTTCAGGCTACGGGAGGAGGGGGGTGGGGCTTGAAGTAGGTGGAGATATTCGGTTTCCCGGGAGGTGAAGATTCAAGAGTGTGGCCGGACCGGCAGATGTCTTCTCGCCTGTTCGACCGACCAGGTGCTAAAAAGTGAACTTTAAATCCTTGCTATAGAAGCGCAAACAGCTTGCCTTGATAGGTTAAAAATGCCAGCCATTCATTGGTTAGAACTGTTAGTGAAGCGAAAGTATCTGGCCCTATGAAGTCCTCCACAGCTGAGAAATCTCCTCGCGGATCTGTAACATAGGGTTAGTCGTCTCATTTGAGTTTTCAAATAGCCGTTGTCAGGCGCCAGCATCACTTATTTAAGACTAGCAAACAAAACCCTCCTCATACTTTGTGTGTCACTTTCAAAAATAACTGCCATAAATTAGAGAATTTGTAAGATCGTTAAGTTCCGGAAATGATCGTGTTTACTAACATCCGTATGCAATGCCGATGTGTTATCACAGGGCTGGCCCCCTGATTTTTCCGACTGTGGAAAAATTGTTTGATTTTATAAATAAATAAATTATTTAATATATGTTTGTCCCCACCCCACTTTTCGCTCGGACCCCCTGGATTTCTGCCGTCCTCCAGCCCCCCTTCCCTCCCCTCTTCCCTCCTTCGGGCCTTCAACAGAAAAAATTTCCAGGCCTGCTATTAGACCAGTTCCTTGAGTATATTCCAAGTAAGCTTTACGAGGCTACGGCAGTGTTGTTTTCTACCCAAACTATCGGGGATAATGAGATTATTTATATACCGTTTGTTGCACTTATGGCTCAGAGCGAATCACACAGGATGCGAAGGAAATAGCCTACACATAATTGTACTGAGATATGAAATATTAAAGCCAGTAAAAACAAAATACGAAAGGAATGGATTTACAGATAGAATCCTCCCCCCCCCCCCCCCACCGCCCTCAGTTGTACTCTTTGATTTCGAAGTGAAAAACGAATGTGATGTAAAATCACAAAAACTAGCGGAAAGAAATAATACCGCATGTGTTAGTGCATATTAGTTCCCCCCCCCCCCGCCCCCCCCCCCCCCCCCGCCGCCGGTAGCGCGAAGCGGGGGACTGTAGGATTCGGGTCCGTCCGTCCATCGACACTTTTTTTGTCGGTGCCATATCTCCGTAACCACTGAACTGATTCAATTGCTGTCTTGAACATGCAAAGACTATATAGTGGAGGTGTGCAACGAGGGGTTATTTTGAGATTTTCGAAAAAAGTGGGAAAATGGGAAAACTTTGAAAATACAGCACAGTTGACCTATTCAATGGATGCTTGTCGTATTGAAATCCTGTGATTGCGCGTCTACGGGGCACTTCGGCAGATTTACGGACATACTTGTTTATTTTAGTATGAGGCATTCATAGGTGGGTCCTGCATACTTCTTGTGCTTTTTTAGTCGATCCGACAATATTTGTATTTTTGTCGAATTTTTAAGAAAAAAGTTCATGCCTGCTTTGTCGGACTGGGTTAGTCGTATCACTATAGGGGGCTTGAATGTATGTGCGTATGTTAAACTTTTTCTTTAAAATGCTACTCCTCCTACTGTTTTGCTCCAATCGTTTTGATATCACGCGGGAATGTTCCCTGGGTGGTCCCCCACCTGGCCAGTACTTTTTTTTTTTGACGATTGACGAAAAACTGACAAAATGGCGGCACTTTTTGGCCCGTTTTGAATCATTTTAAAATGCTACCCCCCCCCCCCCCCCCTACAGTTTTACTCCAATCGTTTAGATGTTACGCAGGGATGTTCCCCATTTTATTATTTTTTTTTCGCGGTTCGCCAAAAACTGGCGGAACTTTGAAGTTTGGCAAAAACTGGAATAAACGGTAGCAAATAACTGAATTGTCAAACCATTCATTTCTCTTTTTCAAATAGTTATAAAATTTTAATCGAAAGTTTCTTAGGTGCTTCTCCACCTGGACTCGCAAGTGACAAAAAATGCTGAAATGGTGGAATTTTTAAAATTTTGTAAAATTGTGTAATTGTCGGTAAATACGTGAATCGTCAAAACCCAACCTCTCCAACATCCCTTTTCGGGTAGCTTCCAAATTCGAATTAAATGCATTTTACATACATCATTTTTTGGCCTAACAGTATTCGTTATAGAGTTTTTCTCTCTTTCCTTGTTTGGTAACTTGGCTGGGTCATGTCCTTGGACATGCTTGTTGATTTAGGAATTTTTGATTTTGGGGGGAATTTAAAAAAAATACCTCAAAATGCATCTTTTCCTACAGTTTTGATCCGATATCATTTATGTTTGGTGTGAGGCATGCGTTAGGGGTTCGTGAATGCGCCTTCTGGTTTTTGAGTCAATCAGGGAATATTTGGGGAATTTTTGAAAAAAAAATTCAAAATGTATTTCATCCTACAATTTTTATGAGATGTCATTTATATTTGGTAGGAGCCGTCTCCAGCGGTTCATGCATACGGCTTGTACGTTTTGATTGAATTGGAAAATTTTTGAATTTTTGTTCCCTCCTAAAGCGCATAAACGCAGGTTAAATAAACATACGCACTGGTCCGAAATGCTAACCGCGCATCGACGCAAGCTAAATAAGCATGCCCACTGGTCCAAAATAAGCACGGCCCATCAATGCAAGCTAAACAAAAAACATGCACGCTGGTTCGAAATGCGAACCGGGCATTAACGCAACTTAAATAAATGTGTGTACTATTCAAAATGAGAACCGCGGATCAACGCAAGTTAAGTAAACATGCGCACTGGTCCGAACTGCGAACCGCGCATCAACCCAAGTTAAATAAACATACGCACTGGTCCGAAACGCGAGTCGCGCATCAACGCAAGTTAAGTAATCGTGCCAAAATTTCCAAAATATGAACCGGTCATCAACGCAAGTTAAAGACATGCGCACTGGTTTGAAATGCAAACCGCGCATCAACGCACGCCAAATAAACATGCGCACTGGTCCGAACTGCGAACCGCGCATCAACAAAAGTTAAATAAACATGCACACTGGTCCAAAATAAGAACTACACTTTTTTTGTTATTTTTCCAAAAGAATGCACAGAAGCCGCTGCGAGTGTGTATTACTGTGTTTTTGTTTGATTTGTACAGGATACTGTTTCCGCCGGACCGCGCCGAGTTGCCGATCGAGATGATTCGGCGCGCGAACATCAACCCGTCGACGCGCTGCACGAACTTGGCCCTTGGGGAGATCAGCGCGCTGTGCCAGGCCTATGATTACATCATCAGCAGGGAGGAGGACCTGCGGACGTATAACTATAGGGACCACGAGAGTGCCAAGGAGTGGAGAAAATACGGCTACGCCATGGAAATTTGAATGGCACGAAGCGTCACTTGTTATGTCTGTGATTACCATGTTGGCCGGATGTAGTCAGCAGGGCGCGGGAAGTAGTCAGCAGAGGGCCGAAAGCCGTCAGAATAGCGCGGGAAGTAGTCAACAGAGCGGATGCGGACTACAAACTATTTATAAGGAGAGCACACGGGAGAAGGAGACGCACGGCGTTGATTTTATCCCCAAGAATGCTTCGTGACAAAGCGTCGCCAGTTGTCGTGGCCCGTACCTATCTGCTTGGGCAGATCACATGCAGTTCGAGTTTGAGATACCAATGATTCATACGGGAGTGCATATATTTGTATAAAACACTGGCAAAAAGTCCGGAATAAAACGTTTGTGGGTTGGTGGTAGTTAAAGAAAGAACGACATTCACTGTATTTATATTTTACTACAGAAACGGATGTATGTCACATTTGACACCTTGTTGGAACAAATCAGTTAAGTGGTTGGAGTAAAATTGTCACCGGAACATAGGTGGGGTCATGCCACAAATGTCACAAAATTCAATATATGATGTATCCTCCACCCGAAGCATAACATTCTTCTGCTCTCCTATGCATGCTGTTGATGCATTTTTGTATTGTTCTCTGTGGAATGTTGTCGCACTCTTGTTGCACGATTGTCTGGAGGTCTCTCGGGTTGTGACAAGGACGCTGTATGCCAGAAATTTTGCGTTTCGTAATGCCCCATACATTTTCTATCAGATTAAGATCCGGACTTTTTGCTGGCCACTCCATTCTGGATATTCCCTGTTTGGCCCAAGTAATCATCAACTAATGCAGCTCTCTGGGGTCTGACATTATCATCAACAAATTGAAACCTGGCAGGATCTATCGCTCCAGCGCTGCGTTCAAGTTACTATCAGTGAAGACAAGTTCGCTTTTGGCGCGATAAGTTATGGCCCCCCAAACGAGTATTCCTCCACTACAAAACAATTCTGAAGCGTTTACAAACTGATCACCATGGCGCGCTTCACCTCTGCGCCTCCAAAGGCGTCGCGTTCTCTAGTTAGGTACTCCGCCATTGAAATCGATTCCACCGAAGGCGAGCCTCTGTAAGGGGGCGCTGAGGCTTGGCTTCATTAATGCAGCGCGACAGTGCAATCCACTGGCATGAAGACGGTTGGTAACGGTGCGCCTGGATATGTTCCTGGCTCCAGGTCCTCTTGCATGCGTAAGCTGGTTTCGCGCTTCATTAGCTGTAATGATACATCTAGTATGTGTTTCTTTGTGTGTGTGTGTGTTTTTTTTTTCGATTATCGTAAAAAGATGAAATGGAAATTAAAATTAAAAGTCGACAAAAAAATTAAATTGTGTGAAATAATGGCATTACCTGCCAACCTCAGTTTCGCGACACTTGATTAGTGAGGTATTGGTCTTGTCGTCGGGTTGTCCCACGTGGGCGACCCGACCTTGGTCGGTCCGTAACGTCATTTGTCTCTTGATATTTTGACCAAATTTTGCTGATTGCTGACTGCGAAATGCCAAACCGCCGATTCCTGCCTAGCTTATGGCTCAACTGGACCATCATATCTCAAGATGCTAGAACCGATACAGAATCAAGGCTTAATAATATGTTTAAATGCCTTTAGAACATCCCCAGCCGACAGTTTACACGTTGAGGCAAATGAACAACCTCTCAATATACGGCGGTTAAAACTTGCCATGCAATATTGTATAAAACTTTACGCCAATAGAAATAACCCTACTCATCAGATTGTTTTCGGATCACATTATGCGGATAGAGGTACCAATGCTATCCCCCCTTTGGAACTAGGACGATACCACACCTGCAAGAAGCAGGTATAGTCGTTGAATCTGTTGCAAATTACAGAATACCTAACCAACCGCCTTGGAAGTTAACGAAACCTGTAGTCTTGAAGACTCTTTCTGAGTCCACAAAAGAACGAACTAACCCGTGTGTATTTCAGTCAAAATTTGCAGAATGAAAGGATTATTATAATGACTACCATTTCATGTATACCGATGGTTCCAAACTTGAGGACATGGCTGCAGCAGCTATTGTCACAGAAAATAATACATTCAGAACCAGGCTCCCTGATGGGTCTTCTATTTTCTCTGCAGATGTTAGAGCCCTGCAGCAAGCTATGCAAATTGTCAAGATTAGCCGCTACAAAAAAATCATATTATGCGTGGACTCAATGTCAGTGCTGGAGTCACTAGAAAACTTACAGGTATCCAACCCAATAATTTTGGACTTGATAGAAAAACACGACGAAGTGGTAAAAGCTGGCAAAGAGATAATATTTTGTTGGGTACCGAGCCACGTTGGAATCCCGGGCAACGAGGCAGCCGACAAAGGCGCCAAAGAAGCGTTAAACCAAGACTGCTCAGATTTCCTTATACCGTCATCAGATTTTAAGTGCCATATTTCTAGATATGTCAAAAATCTACGGCAAAAATATTGGGATGAACAAACCAACAATAAGCTATACCAAATTAACCCTGTTGTAGGGCGCAAATTGCCCTCCCTAAATGGCCTTCGCGACGATATGGTAATTCACAGATTAAGAATAGGACATTCTTACACTACTCACAAACACCTCTTAAGAGGTGAACCACAATCCGAATGTATAAGTTGTCAGGAACGGTATACAGTTAAACACATCTTGATAGACTGTATATACTTCAGTCACATTCGTCCCCGTTATTATAGAGTTGATTCCATGAGAGAGCTCTTTGAGAAGGTAAATTCCAACAAGGTCCTAGAATTTTTAAAAGAGATTAACATGTATTGCTGTGTGTAGACCACCATTAAGTCTATTTTTAGTATAGTTTTTAGTATATTTAAGATTTTATTTTATAATCATTTTTAATAAATAAAGTATAAATTCGACAAAGTTACGAGGAATGACACAATATGACCTGCAACAGGTTGGCGGTGTCGTTAAACCAATCAAATAACTAACTAACTAACTAACTAACTCCTGCCTAGCGCCACTTTGAATACAGCCTACAAGGATGGTTCGGTTAACAGTTGAAAGAAGTACCATAGATCACCTGGTTAGACTCAAATCATTTATTAGAGAAGGTTTTATCAATAACGAACATGTCGTCACTGTTTTCTTCGATTTAGAAAAAGACACGGCTTGGAAACACGGGGTCATGCAAGACTTCTACGACCTCGGTGTACGAGGTCGCCTTCCTGAGTTCATTGGAGCGTTTTTAAATGATAGGCGGTTTAAAGTCCGTCTCGGTTCCATTTTCTCGGACTATTTTGAGCAAGAAGAGGGCTACCCTCAAGGATGCATTCTGTCAATTCTGTTGTTTCTAATAAAAATCAATAGTATCAAAGGGGCAACTAAACAGGGAATAGAGAGCTCACTCTTTGTAGACGACTTTGCGATGTCTGCCAAGGGTAAGAATATGAATCTTATCGAGCGTTGCCTCCAGCAAAATATAAACTCTCTTCAAAAATGGTGTGACCAAAATGGTTTCAAGTTCTCGCAAACCAAAACAGTCTGCATGCACTTTTGCAACAAGCGAAAGCCACACGACGACCCTGTTTTATACTTATCAAACACTCAGATACCTGTAGTAAAAAAAAAAAAAAAATTCCTTGGTCTAATTCTGGACTCGAAGCTAAATTTTATTCCCCACATAAAAGACGTGAAGAGAAAATGCCAAAAGTCACTCAACCTACTACGAGTCGTCTCCGCCCAAGATTGGGGAGCAGATACCAATACTAAATTAAAACTGTATGGATCATTAATAAGATCTAGAATAGATTATGGTAGCATCGTCTACGGATCAGCCAGGCGTTCGTACTTAAAGATGCTGAACCCAATACAAAACCAAGGCCTTCGCCTCTGCCTTAACGTTTTCGGAACGTCACCTGCGGAAAGCCTTCAGGTTGAATCAAATGAACAACCATTACATATCCAACGAATCAAACTTTCAATGCGATATGCAGTTAAACTATACGCAAATAAAGAAAACCCCACCCATAAGGCAGTGTTCGAAAAAGACCATTCAGAAATCTTAAGCACACGCCCTAGGGTTATCGTACCCTTTGGCACTAGAATCCGTAAACACCTTAATAATGCTGGAATCAAAGTTGAGCAAATTGCAAACCTAAAAGTTTCAAAATACCCAACATGGAAAATACAAAGGCCAACCATAAACAACTTTTTCAAAGACACAACAAATGCTGAAGAGTTCAAAGTTAGGTTTGCTGATATAAAGGAAACTTACCCTCACCATCATTTCATATACACGGACGGATCTAAACTCGATAACCAAGTTGCTGCCACAATAGTTACAAAATCAAATACCCTGAAAACAAGATTACCAAACGGCTCCTCCATCTTTTCCGCGGAGGTTTGGGCACTCCAACTAGCCATGGAAATCGTCAAGATTAGTAGGTACAAAAACTTCCTTTTCTGTGTCGATTCCTTATCGTTCTTACAATCACTAGAAAATCTGCAGGTGTCGAACACGATTTTAGACCTAATAGAACGTTATGAAAGGGTAATCAAACAAGGCAAATCCACAGTGTTTTGCTGGGTGCCAAGCCACGTCGGCATATCGGGTAATGAAGCTGCGGACCAGGCAGCAAAAGAGGCGCTAAACTACAACATATCCGACCTTCGCATACCATACTCCGACTTTAAACCCCATATCGCAAACTATGTAAAAAACCTTTGGCAACAAAAGTGGAACGAACAAAGAAATAACAAACTGTTACAAATCCAACCAACAGTTGGACAAAAGCAGCTAGCTTTTGCCAATATTCGCGACACAACGGTAATGCATAGAGCCCGAATCGGACATACATACATCACCCACAGATATCTTTTGAGAGGCGATGCGCCGCCAGAATGTATTGGTTGTCAAGAACGTCTGACTGTAAAACATATTCTACTCAATTGTGCAGATTTTCAGAACATTCGTTCACGCTACTACAGTGTGAATTCCATGAAAGACCTTTTTACATAGGTAACACCAAGTAAAATTATTTCTTTTTTGAAAGAAATACACCTGTACAGCAAGTTTTAAATTGAACTTAGTTGGTTTTAGATTATACACTACTTTTTTGTCTATTTTAATTGATCTTAGTTTCAACTGAGTTTTCCAATAGCAATATAACTGACACAATATGACCCTAACGGGTTGCTGGTGTCGTTAAACCAATCAATCAATCAATAACAGTTGAAATTTCACTTTTAACAGTGCTTTAATGTCAGTAATTTGACTTGTTTTGTTTCGCGATATTTATTGAACACGTTGAGTTTGAGAAAGGATTTTTGTGATTTGCGGAAGAAATATAAGACAATGTTGCTCGATATTACCCTTGTTTCTGAAGTTGATTTTAGCACCTTAAATGACAAGCCCGAGGTTGTGAGATTGCAGACTGATCAGTACAGTATTTGTTTTTCATACAAACATGATGCCTGGGTAGAATCTACCGCTCTTGGAACAGTTACATTGCCAAATAGTTCTGTTATACACCCTGGTAATATTTTTCTAAAAAATGTGCTATGTGTCAGAACAGGTCCACAAACTTTTTATTCATTACTTTTTGCCAGTGCTGTATTTACATTGTTGTCAATGTGTTTTTAGACGTGAGTTACGTATCTGCCATTCCCAGAGGGCTTCCGTCTTTTCATTCCTCAGTTGCCGTTTTGTATTTTTTTATCCCATGTAAATTAAAGACTAATTATGTTGACTGACATACGTCAGGATGCGGCTAAGTGTTCAGTTGACAAAAGCTCAATACGTCTTTGGTCTAATTTCTGTCGACGTCATCTCTGATTTAGGGCTGTGGAAGTCAAGCAAACAAATAACAATTATATCAAAACTGACAACGCGTTTTGATCTTAAAAGTTTCTTTAGGTAGAAAATCAATTTCAGCCACCCCAAGAGCACTGTTGATGTTCCTGATTGTGTCAACCACCCCAATGAACACTGTTGATGTTACTGATTGTGTCAGCCACCCTTTGAGCACTGTTGATGTTCCTGATTGTATCAGCCACCCTATGAGCACTGTTGATATTACTGATTGTATAAACCACCCCTTGAGCACTGTTGATGATACTGATTGTGTTAGCCACGCTTTGAGCACTGTTGATATTCCTGATTGTATTAGCCACCCTATGAGCACTGTTGATATTACTGATTGTATAAACCACCCATTGAGCACTGTTGATGTTGCTGATTGTGTCAGCCACCCCTTGAGCACTGTTGATATTCCTGATTGTATTAACCACAGGGCTCGAAATTAGCGGGAGCCCGGGATCCCGAGGCTCCCAGATTTCGCGCCGGGCTCCGAGATTTTTGGATCTCGGAGCCCGGCTGGCTCCCGGAAAATCCGGTATTTTTTTTATACAATACTGAAATCGGATTTTATTTATTGTGACGTCAGAAACTTAACAATGAACTTAATAATTTTTAATTATTTTATGAGAAATCCATGCTTTGAAAACTGCACACTAGAGCACATCAGGTTTCTCAACAATGAATTTGTTCATAATTGATAAGAAATCAGCTTTGAAAAATTTCAAAACTACATTGTGGAACTAGAGCAGTGTGCATGGCTCACATATTTCCCACAGGCCCCCCATCAGTTAAACACGGCCATCAATAGTCAATCAAGATCTGAAATTTCCAAGTCCAGTTGGTGCATTTTAATTGGACGAACCTGGCCCATTCACAATCCCGATCTGTGTTTGTTCCCATAGAAGCTACATACAAAGTTTTATTAAAATCCCCGCATTTGTTCTTGAGATATCGTGCAAACTCATTGCGATGCTGAATAATTTCCAGGATTTGGTAAATTTCAAAGTGCATTTGATCATTTTCCTTGGGCCAACCTAACCCATTTACCAGACAGACCCACTGCTTCAGTGACCATCTACACTATACGGTCTTCCTTCCTGCTAGACTTGATAAAAATCGGATTGGCTGTCTCTGAGATACCGTGTGCACATAGTCAAAAAGTCAAAAACACACCAAAGTGAAATTTTAAAAAATCGTTCAAAATACAATTTTCAATCAGAATCAATCTTCGTGATGATGTACACTATCTGGTCTTTCTAATTCCACGGTTTGGTGAAGATCCGATGAACTGTTTTAGAGATATCGCGTGAACAAAGTCCAAAAGAGCTAAAAACAAACCAAAGTGAAAGTACCAAAAGTTCGTCAAAAATTCAATTTTTGACAAAAATAAAAAATAACCCTTTAGAAATGATCGTCACAGTATGGTCTTTCTTTCCAAAAGGTTTGATGAAGATCTGATGAAATATTTTAGAGATATCGCGTAAACAAAGTCCAAAACAGTTAAAAAAAACACCTAAGTGAAAATTTCAAAAATTCGTCAAAAATTTAATTTTTGAAAAAAAAAAAAAACAAAGTAATTCCTCAGTGCAAATCTGCACTATATGGTCTTTCTTTCTGCAAGGTATAGTGAAGGGCTGATTGGCTATTTTTGAGATATCGCACAAACAAAGTCTAAAAACGATACTGAAAGCACTAAAATTTAAAAAAAATTATCGGACCGATAAAAAAATTGGTGTGCATCAAGTTACGACCATGCAAACTCTCAGACCAAATGGCATACACATCTTGAGGAATGAGTGGTAACGGATGGAAAGACGGACGGACAGACAGAGCCCAATCCATAAGCCCCTTCCGAGGCATAAAGCCCCGGTTGGGGGGCTAAAAAACGAAAAGTGATTGGCGGTCCTGCCTAAGTGATGATCACGTTAGTGACTTCATGATGACTCAACTGGAATCAGAAGAAATATTTAGCTTTGACCCTAGGCATACTGTTGATCTTTAGGCCACACCAGGTGTTCGAATAAGGCGCCCCGATATGATGGACAAAAAGAGGAAAATAATGAAAAAGACAAACAAGACGTAAATGAAGAAAAAGAAGCTTGGCAGAACTTCAGATTTCATGTTATGACAAGTGTGACATTAATAAAAAATGGAATACACTGATTTTTTGGGGTTTTTTTTTTTTTCATTTTATCAAACATGGATACTCCGGGCTCCCAGATTTTGGGTCGGGCTCCCAGATTTTCAGACCCGGGAGCCCGGTGGCTCCGAGTCAAAAATAGTTAAGTTCGAGCCCTGTTAACCACCCCCTTGAGTACTGCTGATGTTACTGATTGTGTCAGCCACCCCTTGAGCATTCTAAACTGTTCGTCTAAATAAAGTACATGAAAAAAATTATGACTGCTTCAGTCAATGTCAATATATTTACTGTCAAGGCAAATCGCAGACGCAACACAAGTACTGTCACGTTTTTTTTTTTTTCAAACTGTTGATGAAGTGTTTGGATCATTGTGTAATTTTATTTTTGTCGCCGAGGTTTATCTGATGAAAGGGGGATGAGGTTAGAAGTCCAGGCAAAGTTTTGCTCAACACGTAAAAGTCTGCTCTGTCTTTTTCAAGTTTTTATTGCGCTGCTCATTAATAAAAAACTAATAAAATAGACTAGCCACGCTTATTGAAAGAAGTAAAATGATGTAGAAAATGACTAGCCACGCTAAATCTAACAGAAAAAGTGTAAACAGAAAATGATAAGAGTGAATAAATTGTTAGGAAAGAAAGCAGTTGTAATTGTTGCTGTGATTTAATCATTGATTTTCTTTTTCTGGACATGAGTAAGAACTCTGTGAGTGAAGACGTCTCGTTATGCGGTTGTTATGCGATTGTTGTTATTTGTTTGTGGCGGATTTACTTCTGTTGTTTCCTTGGCGTGTTGTGTGCATGAATGTGTTGTGTGCATGAATGTGTTGTGTGTACGAATGTGTTGTGTGCATGAATGTGTTGTGTGCATGAATGTGTTGTGTGCATGAATGTGTTGTGTGCACGAATGTGTTGTGTGCACGAATGTGTTGTGTGCACGAATGTGTTGTGTGTACGATGTTGCTGTATGCACCATGTTATTGTGTGCACGATGTTATTGTGTGCACGAAGTTGTGTGCATGATGCGTGCACGATGTTGTTTGCACGATGTTGTTGTGTGCATGATGCGTGCACGGTGTTGTGTGCACGAGGGTTTTGTGTGCATGATGCGTGCACGATGTTATTGTGTTAGACGTGCTACTGTTGCAGCCACCCAACCCACCCCCTCTCCCCCCTCCCATCCTATCCACACACACACAGAAAGAAGGGCTCGTGCCAATATTTGGCGTCGGTTCTTATTCTTCGTCTCGTTTTAGAATAACAGGTATTTTGGGCCTTAACTTTGGTCCTATCAAGCTGAAGTGACAATTTCTGTGAAATCATAACATAAAGCGATAGCAATCATATTACAGACATGACCACAGACACACGGTGAGTTGTTGCTTGTCTCCGCGTCCCAATATCCCCACGACATTGCAAAAGCTGTAGAACGAAGCTTTTATTCATGACGTCACGTATAATGGGCATGATACTTGATTCACTAGATCCCGGCTGGTCACAGTGTCCCTGGACGTTCTTGTTCGTGACGTCACGTATATTGGGCATGATACTTGATTCACTAGATCTCGGCTGGTCACAGTATAGCTGGATGTTTTTGTTCATGACGTCACTTATAATTGGCCATTTGAATGGAACATTTTCTCAGCAGTGCACTCCAGTGTGGTGCTTAATCAGATGGTCAAGTGTAGAATCTATTTAGATCTATAAATATTTCAGGATGGCTGCTATTGAACCACGAGCAGTAGTCTTCAATTATATCAATGTCTACACTTTGAAATCCAGGTCTTTTGTTTACAAACTGCGGGTGGAAATGCAAACCTCGACATAGAAACATTGAATCGTTTTTATCAGCGATAGAACAAAAACTTGAGGAATGCTAACTTTCATTTACCAAGTCTCGACTGGCCACAGTGTCCTCAGACATTCTTGTTTCTGTGATTGTGTATCTTACCACACCTTTTGTCCCACATGGCAACTGTGTCAGCTGGCTACAGTGTCCCCAGACATTCCTCTTTCTGTGAATGTGTACATGTCTTACCACGAATGTAGGCCACATGTTAATGCCGTTTCGTGGCATAAATGTAAAATACAGTGCAACTTTGACCCACATTGTGCTATAAACTAATATGAAACTCGCCACAAAATGACGAAGCCCGTGGCTATATTCTAGTTATGATTCAAAGTTTTCGTTGTCAAAATGAAACGCAGCAAATGTTACTATGGTGTTAGCTTTGTCAGTTTTTTTGTGACGAGAAAGTGTACACTTTGACTTTTGGCGCTCGTTTATCGGTCATATTGAAATCACTCAATTCTGCATGATTTGACTGATAAGAGCCTGGGTTAAGTTTATCGAATAATTGTTTTTTTTACTAATCAATTAAATGAATTAGTTTTTTTGTTTTTTTTTTTTGTTTTTTTTGTTTTTGTTTTTTTTTTTCTTTTTTGGAGGCAGGATAGTTCTCGTCTTGTTCCTAATTTACGTTGGGGAGGAGGCGGGAGCATATTTCAGTGGCGGATACAGCTTTCGGACAAGGGAGAGGAGGAAGGGGTTCAGCTTGGGAAACTCGGTCAAACTTTTTATCTGCGAAAACACAGTTTAACAGTCTATTTTTTTCGGATTTGCAACCCCTGAATCCCCCCCCCCTTCCTTGGATCCGCCACTGTATTTTGCTATCCCCTGGCGTGCGTAATGCTAGCGAGTAATATGTTGATTACGCCTGATGGCAGGTGGAGGATAATGACACAATGACACTGGAATTCCCTCTGAATCTCTCGAAGTAGCAGAGCTTATGGGAACTTAAAATTAAATAAAAAAATATTAAACAAAGGTAGTTTTCAAAAAAAAAACAAAAAAAAACAAAAAAAAACAACTACGCCTGTAAATAATACGCAACTATGTCCGTTTCCAGATCAGAGTTTATTATATTATATTTTTATATTATTTTGTGTAATCAGCTGCAAACGGAATGATATATTATATATATAGATGTATATATATGACAGATTCGCTGAAAATTTCAGTGACTTTATGAAGTCGCTGATTTGAGAAATTTACTGTAAAAGTTATATATATATATATATATATATATGTATGGACTGCTTCCTTGGGAACCTTGAATCGTTCTAAGCTGTGTTGTTCGCTGTGCATTGCTTGGCGACAGATATGACGTCACAATAGTGATGTATAATTTATGATCAGCCTTTGATAAACAGACTGGAAAAGTCGTAAATGGTATTGAATGAAGGAATAAATAGATGTTTATAATTATGGGGTCCTTAACTTAGTTTCTCCGGAGACAAACGATCCAGGAAAATCTTCCCTGCTGTGGTCGTTTAGGAGGAATTTTGAGAGTTGGAATCAAGTAAAAAAAATGTGGCGTGTGAGTGAGATTGAGGTCATCGTGGTAAATATGAATGTGAGTACAGCAACGCCGCGCACTTGCGAGAGTCTCGTGAGAAGTGAGGTAGAGGTCTGCTGTCGTATTGTCCTGCCCCTTCTGCTCTCCTTCTCCAGCAGAGGTCAGCAGAGGGCCGACGGTGAGGCCATTTTTACTAAGATTTCACCTTTTACGCCATGACGTCAGTGAGGCACGTGGCGCGTGACGTCAGTCGTCACGTGTTCACAGATGGTGCGGCTTACCTGCTATAGGTGGCGCTAACTGCCTGTTACCTTTACGATTGCGTGCTTGGCTGTCGTATAATCACCATAATAGCGCATGTATCCTATTCGCTCGCGCAGAAAATCAACTTCCCGTGATCGATTAACAAAAAAACCAATAGAACAGAGTATAACTTTTAACTTTTTATACTCAAATGCTTCTAAGCTGCCAAGAAAAAAAAAGCTACTTTTACGTGATAAAATAGTTTATGTTATCATTACAATAAAAGGGAAAAAGAGAAGGGGGAGGGGGGGGAGGGGGGCAAACCACAGCATCCTTTAAGTTAGTGTTTGTTTGGTGAGCAGTTGAGAAAGGTGTTGCCCAATAGAGTCCCGGGCGTGGAGAGACTTAATAAAGCAAGGGCACTCAACGTCTAAGAGCTGAGTGGCTGTTGCCGAGATCAATTGATTACGGGAGGGAGGTGCAGCTGATAAGTTAAGCCCCCTGGCTGCCAGGGTGAAAAACCTAGTAATACAGTGGACATTGGGTTAAAATAACACTGATAATAAACTCTGCTAGTTAGTGGCGAAGCATATCACAGTCATGTGGTGTGCCTTGAGTAGTATCGTGATTTAATGGAAATACATAAAACAGTGTTAAAGTTGGATGAAAAATTACTAATAATTAACGGCAACCAATGAGATTGAAGTGGAAACCCTGGAGTGGGATGACGTCTTTTGTTGAGTCATGACTTGAATTTTAAAAATGGCGTCGCGGAAAGATTCGAAATCAGTGAAAAGTAAGATTTCTTTGACTGGTAAAAGTGAGTCAAAATCCGTCTCAAAATTGCATGGGTTTAACGGAGATGTTTCGTCAAAAGACGAACCGCCCAGAGTGGAACGAAGTGGCTCGTTTAAGAAAGAGAAACTGAAAAAATTAGAATCGCCGAAAATTGAGAGGAGTGCATCTTTTAAGAGAGATAAAACAAACACGAGCTCGAAGTCGCCAAAAACTACGCCAAAGTCTGTGCGAAAGAGCGTCGCGAAGGAGACGGAAGGCGAGAAAGAAAGTGACATACCGAAGCCTACCCCAAGACAGACGAAAGCGGCTAAAAAACCGGAAAATGGCTCGGTAAAATCAGCCAAAACTGCTGAAAATGGATTGATGAAATTGGGTGAAAATTCAGGGAAATCTGCTGAAAATAGTTTTGTTACATCAGTTAAAAGCCCTGAAAATGGCTCGGCGAATTTTGCCAGAACCCCGGAGAGCGGTGCTGACAAGTTGGACATGTCTGCAGTCGAATCAAAACCACGAAATGAAGATCTGAAAACCGAATCAAAAGAAGTCGCGGATAAAAAACTACAAAGAACCGTCTCAAATTCAGTCTCATCGAAAACGGAAGAGACCGGTGCGTTTAAAGCCAGCATCAATCAGAAACGTACGTCAGCTTTCCCAACCATAGCGAAAAGTAAGAAGTTAGAGAGCGTGCCAGACCAGACCGGATCTGCAAGCCAGACTCCCAGATCTACTCCCCGATCAGCTGAGAGTGGTTCGGCGGCGGGTAGCGGCTCTGGGCCGGGGCCGGGGCCACAAGCCCGGCCAGCCCTCACGGTGGTGACGGGGGAGGGGGCACTCATCGGCCTGCTGCAGTGTGCGCAGAGGGGCGAGTGGAGCATTGTGGACCAGACGCTCAGAAACGTTGATAAGGACAAGGCCGCTGGTCACGTGAACACAGCCGATGACGTGAGTAATATCTCGTTTTGCTTTTGCTGTTGACCTTTAACTGGGTCACATTTTGAATGAAAATAATAAAGATGTTTTCGAAATTTTTACGCAATTATTATTATTATCATAATGGTATTATAATTATTATTCTTGGTTTTGTTGTTGTTATTTTTTTAAGAGGATTGTAGGTAAGTCAGCGTCTTCATAATTGTACCATGACAACGAGTTGTGTTTGATCAACTAATACATAGTGTCCTGCAACACATGATATCTTCACAATCACAGTTATACTATTTTTGTTTTTAATTTTCATGTGTTTTATTGATCAAAATGAAATTAAGAAAATCGCTTACATAGTAGATTGGAGTCGCCTGCTGTTTTTTTAAGATCTGAATGCCTTCTGTGTAAGAGCGTATAAACCGGAGTCAGTGAGGTGTAGTGTATATATGTTACAGGGAATCTGTGAAATTAGGGATTTCATGAAATCCCTAGTGGATTCGTGTAATAACTTGCTCAATCAATTTCGATGTTTTTATTGAGAATTTTCATGTTTGCAATGTCGTATTGTGCCGAAATTAATAGTAGATTTTAAATTAATATACTCAAAGCACTCGATTGCCAAACTGTCATTCATGAGATACTTCAGTGCCTGAATTTAGCGATACTTGTTACCCTATGTAACTTATGCCACATTTCACGCCAAATTCTGTTATTTTGGATGGTAATGTTTAAATTCCATTTTCTTTCGATATGAAAAGGCATACACAGTTTTGAAGAACCACTAAGCAGCTTTCCTGAATGGATAAGTTTTCAAAATAGTTTTATATTCAATATGAGCTTATTCATTACACGAATTCCCTAGGGATTTCATGAAATCCCTAATTACACAGATTCCCTGTAACATATATACAATAGGGGAGGTATACTAAACTACGCCAAACAAAGAAAAGAAAATAAAGGATGAATGAATCTTCAACACAAAATAAGTAACACTGTGTGACATTGCATTTCCTTTATTATAATTCCTATTTACCTGCCTATTAAGCCCAATGCCAAGTGATGAATCTAGACTGGTTACTAAATGTCGTTATAGCGTGACTATTCAGCTTTGCGGAAAGAGAATGAATTTGAACCATGCCCAGTTTCTATTAGCTTTCGTTTGATTTAGTAAACATACATCAGTTGAAATCTCTAACTGTAATGATTTACTCTGCACAAGACAAAAGCACTAGTTACAGTTTTCCGAGTTTAGAATTGTTTCGTTAATTCCTTCTCAAGGCACTTCGGAATGAACGGAAGCATGAGAGGGACAGGCGGGTATTCATTTTCTTAGACCCTGTAACTTTTATTTTCCTTTTGGGGGCACTTGGTTTCTACCCTCCCCCTCCCCCCCCCAAAAAAAAAATAAAATAAAATAAATAAATAAATAAATAAACAAAACACGGAAAGGGGACTAAGTTTGTATCCAAAAGCGGTGTGCTTGGAGTGCCAGTTTTGTTGAGAAGGGCAGGTTGGTACTTTTCATTCAATACTCCGCTTTTTTTATCGTAAGCTTCACTCCGCATGCAACAAAAAGTCTGGCCAAAAAATTTTGCCACACACTTCTCAGTAAGTCTTTCTAATGTTCGTTGTGTGACTCCATTAACGTGCGTTCTGGGACTGCAGTAACGTGCGTTATAGCCTTTACTCACAAGTGTATAATGTGTTGAAAAAGGTGTTTAGGCCCCCACCGCCGAGGATGGTTTATAGGAAAGGGCTTCTGCCCGTCCGTCTGTCCTTCCGTCTGGGTGTCTTCATTTTTGGGTGTTTGTCTATTCCGAGCTGGATCTCCAACACTAGTAGGGAAATCTTTTGAAATCTTGCACAGTGAAAGAATGTTTATTGTAGTTGCGCACCTGGGTATCACTTTATTTGTTCGCATAAAAAACGGGCCCACAGGACTTGAACAAACGTGTGCCAACAAGCCCAAATCCTGGGATCCTATGCGCATTGAAACATCAACCACTTCATGGTAATTTATACGGCCGATGGCGGTCTGTGATTACTTGTTTTTTATTCACTTTGACACTCCTGGTTTAGGGGTTGGGGGGGGGGGGGGGCGGGGATTTATAAGGATGTTCGCGTTTAGTTTAAAAAAGAGGAGATATTTTTAAGCTTAGCAGTGCTCCTTTAGGGGTGGTCTTAAATTTCTGGCATGCATGGTAACCAATTTGTTAGAGAGTACCACATACCCCCGCCCCTCTTCCCACCCCGTGGCTTAATATCACCCACACGACTTGATTATTAGTGGAGTTCCTTTCGCCAGAATGGTGTAATGAATTTTACTTTTCTTGATGCACCTTAAGGCTTCCGCAAAAACCGGGTTTAGTTTAAACTTGGAGTTAAGTCGATGTTATTTGAGGCACATAAAGAGGAGTGTGAATTGGTGCTTGGACGTGTGGTTACAGGAGAGTGGTGTGACTTGGTTATGGGGTTCATGGTTACAGGAGAGTGGTGTGACTTGGTTTTGGGGTTCATGGTTACAGGAGAGTAGTGTGACTTGGTTTTGGGGTTCATGGTTACAGGAGAGTGGTGTGACTTGGTTTTGGGGTTCATGGTTACAGGAGAGTGGTGTGACTTGGTTATGGGGTTCATGGTTACAGGAGAGTGGTGGGACTTGGTTTTGGGGTTCATGGTTACAGGAGAGTGGTGTGACTTGGTTTTGGGGTTCATGGTTACAGGAGAGTGGTGTGACTTGGTTTTGGGGTTCATGGTTACAAGAGAGTGGTGTGACTTGGTTTTGGGGTTCATGGTTAGAGGAGAGTGGTGTGACTTGGTTTTGGGGTTCATGGTTACAGGGGAGTGGTGCGACTTGGTTTTGGGGTTCATGGTTACAGGAGAGTGGTGTGACTTGGTTTTGGGGTTCATGGTTACAAGAGAGTGGTGTGACTTGGTTTTGGGGTTCATGGTTACAGGAGAGTGGTGGGACTTGGTTTTGGAGGTCATGGTTACAAGAGAGTGGTGTGACTTGGTTTTAGGGGTCATGGTTACAGGAGAGTGGTGTGACTTTGTTTTGGGGGTCATGGTTACAGGGGAGTGGTGCGACTTGGTTTTGGGGTTCATGGTTACAGGAGAGTGGTGTGACTTGGTTTTGGGGTTCATGGTTAAAGGAGAGTTTTGTGACTTTGTTTTGGGGGTCATGGTTACAGGAGAGGGGTGTGACTTGGTTTTGGGGTTCATGGTTAAAGGAGAGTTTTGTGACTTGGTTATTGGGGTTATGGTTACAGGAGAGTGGTGTGACTTAGTTTTGGGGGTCATGGTTACAAGGGAGTGGTGTGACTTGGTTTTGGGGGTCATGGTTACAGGAGAGTGGTGTGACTTTGTTTTGGGGGTCATGGTTACAGGAGAGGGGTGTGACTTGGTTTTGGGGTTCATGGTTAAAGGAAATTTTGTGACTTGGTTTTGGGGGTCATGGTTACAGGAGAGTGGTGTAACTTAGTTTTGGGGGTCATGGTTACAAGGGAGTGGTGTGACTTAGTTTTGGGGGTCATGGTTACAAGAGAGTGGTGTGACTTGGTTTTGGGGGTCATGGTTACAAGGGAGTGGTGTGACTTGGTTTTCGGGGCCATGGTTACAGGAGAGGGGTGTGACTTGGTTTTGGGGTTCATGGTTAAAGGAGAGGTTTGTGACTTGGTTTTGGGGTCATGGTTAAAAGAGAGTGGTGTGACTTGGTTTTGGGGGTCACGGTTACAAGGGAATGGTGTGACTTGGTTTTCGGGGTCATGGTTGCAGGAGAGGGGTGTGACTTGGTTTTGGGGTTCATGGTTAAAGGAGAGGTTTGTGACTTGGTTTTGGGGTCATGGTTACAAGAGAGTGGTGTGACGTGGCGTTGGGGGTTATGGTTACAGGAGGGCGGTGTGACTTGGTTTGGGGTGTCATGGTTGCAGGACTGCGGTGTGACTTGGTGTTGGGGTGTCATGGTTGCAGGAGAGGGGTGTGACTTGGTCTTGGGGTGTCATGGTTACAGGAGGGCGGTGTGACTTGGTTTTAGGGGTCATGGTTACAGGAGAGTGGTGTGACTTGGTGTTGGGGGTCATGGTTACTGGAGGCCGGTGTGACTTGGTGTTGGGGTGTCATGGTTACAGGAGAGCGGTGTGACGCTGTTGATGCTGGCGGCACGGGAAAGTAGGCTTGTGATCGCTGAGCGACTACTCGAACTCGGTGCCAATATCGCCGACAAAGACAAGGTAAGCCCTAATTGAGTTTAAAAGTAAACATGAAAAATTGCGTTATCCCAAAAGTACAGGATACGGGGTATGGCGGAATGGGGTGAACTAATTTCGCTGAAATTGCGGATTTTTGCGTCATTTTTTCAACAACAAAAATCAATAAGTGTAAAAAAAAAAAACGCTGTGGGCTGAAAATACTGAGTTAAATGAGCCGTGTATCTGGAGTATAATTTTTTCGGAAGTTATAAAACGCATGCATTAAATTCACTTTACACTAGTGTGTAGTGCAAGCAACCGATCCGGCAGGCTGTAGATATATATACTGAGTGTCATATATGCCGTGTGAATGCTTAGTTTCGGGTGGCATTGACAAGAATGTGTACCAAAGTAAACCGCATCTTCTGAGTCAAAGTGTAAAAATTTCGCAAAAACAAATAAAAAAAAAAACACAAAACAAAACGAAAAATTAATGAGGAAATGGATATAATTTTTAACAGAACAGTTTGGCGCTCTGTTAGCATAGTAGTTGGTTATATATGGTACTTGTGTGACTGTGGCGTCCAGAACCAGACGCTGCGACGGCTTAAGAACTGCCATCATTCAAGTATTAAGGTGTATGGTGCCGTAAATCTTAGACCCGTCACCATTGACTTGATTATTGCCAGTCTTGACTTGTCTGTTGTAAATGTTGTAAATGTTAACTTAATCATTGTCAAAGTTGACTTTAATGCCGTATATATTGACTTAATTATCGCAAATATTGACTAGAGCATTGTCAGTGTTGACTTTGGTACTGTCAACGTTGCCTTTGGTATCAGCATTGTTGACTGATATTGTCCATTTTGACTGGTTTTGTCACTGTTGACTTCATTACTGACAATTCAGGATCTTGAGGGAAATTTTAATATGCCGCGATGCTTTTGCGCTATCCCCTCTCCCCCCTCCCCCCCTCTCCCCCCTCCCACTCCCTTCCCCCAACCTGCCCGAATCTCATGACAGGAAATACTGCCCTGTAACATTATTAAAAACTGGATGACCTCTTCAAATTAGAAACTCCCCAAAGGGCATTGTTTTTTCCCAAAAGACAACTGTTATTCCTGAATCCGAGATTAGAATGTGTCAATGCTCTCAGTTCTTTTTGTTTTTTTTTTTTGCCTGTAAGTGCAAAATTCAAAACGAATAAGGAATAATTTGCTGCTTGTGTTAATTTTCATATTGTTGATGTCAAATATGCAAAAAAAAATGAAGAAAAAAAAAGAAAAAGAAAAAAAGCTATTTTCCGGCGACGAACAAAGGGACAGTTCTTAGTCTTGAAGGGTTTTCTTTCTGCCGTCTGATAATATTGTCAGCTGTTATTGCATATTAAATAACCCCATGACATCACGTAAAGTTGTTGAGTGAAAAAAATCGTCATTAAAAAAAGCCTCGGCAGTCGTTGCTTCAAACCAGGGGAAATCTTCTGACCATCGTTGTTATAAAATAGCTAACCTCTGATGAGTTCTATCTGTTATGTATATGCACAGAGCGGATGGATCTTTCTATCTATTTAACCGCACTGTGCATCCCTCAGTACTGAGTATTCTCGCACATTGGTGAAAAAGGTGCATCTGAGTTTCCAAGTCACTAAAATCTATATTTTAGTGACTTTTTTTAACAGATTCCTCTTGTGTATGAGAACCAATTTACGCGGAATTCCCACTGGGTCTGCTGAGTCAAAAGGTGTTATACACAACAGACCGAAACACCGTAGAGGTCGGCTGTTGGACAACAACGTCTGACCATGGTAAAATACTGACATAAACATAAGGAACATAAACGTATAACAGGACTAGCCTAACAGACTGGCGTAAACATAAGGGACATAAACACTAACATAAACATATAACAGGACTAGCCTAACAGGCTGACGTAAACATGAGGAACCTAAAGACTAACATAAACATATAACAGGACTAGCCTAACAGACTGACGTAAACATGAGGAGCATAAACACTAACATAAACGTATAGCAAGACTAGCCTAACAGACTGACGTAAACATGAGGAGCATAAACACAAACATAAACGTATAATAGGACTAGCCTAACAGGCTGACGTAAACATGAGCATAAACACTAACATAAAGGTATAACAGGACTAGCCTAACAGACTGACGTAAACATAAGGAACATAAGCACTGACATAAACGTATAACAGGGCCAGACTCAAAGACTAACGTAAACATAAGGGACATAAACACAAACATAAACGTATAACAGGACTAGCCTAACAGACTGACGTAAACATAAGGGACATAAACACTGACATAAACTTATACCAGGACTAACCTAACAGACTGACGTAAACATAAGGAACATAAACACAAACATAAACGTATAACAGGACTAGACTAACAGAGTGACGTAAAGATAATAAACATAAACTTCTCACGGGACCGGATAAAAAGACTGATACAGATATAAACTCAATAAACATAAACATTAAATTAACATGTAATAAGACCAAAAAGACCATGACTATCTTGCACTGATTTTAGAAATACCGTCGCGAAAGACAACGCAAATGAGGTCACGGCTGGGATTAAGTCTAAAAAGTTACTTTAACACCGTATTATTTAAATTTAGCCCACCATAAAATATCTGGTTTCTTATTTGCTTCAGAATTCTTATTTTAAATAATAGGGTGTTCTTTGTAGATGTTGTCACATCGGTATCCCGGTATAATCTTACCGGTGAGCTGCTGAAGAAAGTCTGGACCCGGTTAGATTAACCGGGATCTCGGTAGTCGCAGAATTCCTTCAGATGCTTCGAATCTCCGACGAAAACATCGACATTTGCGCCAGTCATGGCTGCCGATGTCCCACTATCGGTAAAACGTGTCGCGATACTCTGTCGGGATATCATACTGTGTCGGGATCTGACACTTTGTCGGGATCCCATACTTTGTCGTGATCTCATACTGTGACTTTATCTCATACTCTGTCGTGACGTCATACTCTGTCTTGACGTCATACTCTGTCGTGACCTCGTACTTTGTCGGGATCTCATACTTTCCAGGATACAACGGTATATACGGATCTGCATTGTTTTGTAAGGCAGGTTTTATATCTTGTTTTAATGTAGCCTATGCGAGACTCGTTAACGCACAAAAATTAACTGTGCAGTTAACTGTACACCGGGGCTGGTATTCACAAAAATTAACTGTGCAGTTAACTGTACACCGGGGCTGGTATTCACAAAAATTAACTGTGCAGTTAACTGTACACCGCACAAAGAAAATCGTCAGATACAGCTAAATTACACAACCACTTTTTACAAGAATATGTTCTTAACAGAAGAGTAAAACTTGTTAATTAACTTTCAGAAGTTCTGTCGGCTACTGTAGCAGTTAGCATAATTTGTGAACTGCACAGTTAACTTTTGTGAATACGGCCCCAGGATGTTAGCTTTGACGCACAAACGGAGTCCCTTATATAAAACTACGGAAAAACAATGCTTCTGTGAAACAGAAAATGATCGAATGGAGGGAATATTATTATGTGTTGGGTGGAGGCGGATGTGGAGGGTGGGAGCTGTGAGGTGAGGTTGAACTGAGTGTGACATCACCGTTACAGCACGGGAGGACAGCCTTGAACTACACGATGTTTGTGTGTGTTGGGGGGAGGGGGGTTAGGCTGAACTGGTTGACTGTGACGTCACTGTTATAGAGTTGTGGACTGACCTGACGACGTATGACGTCACTGTTGCAGGACGGAATGACAGCATTACACTACACGGTAGGGGAGGGGGAGGGGTTGTAGGCTGAACTGATCGAGTATGACGTCACTGTTGCAGGACGGCAGGACAGCCTTGCACTACGCGGCGGCCTACGGCAAGGATGACATGGTTCGGCTGCTCCTCAACCGGAAGGCCGACCCGAACCTACCGGCTGGGGTAAGTTACCTTACCACAGTAACTCGCCCTCTTCCCCTCAAACGCCCCCCCCCCCATCCCCCTCCTCCCCGGTTATTGGCTAGAGTGTACAAGCTAGGATCCGCTTAGGTGAAAAAAACGAAGCCCAGTAAAACCCCTTTACAGCGAACACCTTCCGGTCTGGAGAGATCTTCATCATAAAAGGGTTTTTACTAAAAAGAGGGGATTTCATATTGAAAGATCAAAATCGAATAAAATAGCATTACACATGACAGGCCGTGCACTAATATTCGCGGACAAGATGGCGAGGGATTGTTCTGTTGTATGCTTCAGGCTGAGGGTTTGTGAAGTGGGTGGACGAAGAGAGGGGGAGGGGCGGGAAAGCATGGAGTGACGTATTGAGCGTATTGAAGAGGGTGGTTTGTGTAGGCCCTTAACGGGCTCATTATTCAGGTAGTGTGACGTAAGCACGGTACTCCCACGCGTTCCTGTACCCAACGTAAGTACTCAGAAGCAAGTGACCGCGACCCAGCCCGGGATGATCTGACCTATTTGCTACCTTCTCCCTCACACACACCCCCTTCCCCCCGAGGACCTTGCCCATACATATTATGTGGCAAATAACAAGCCCTGGGATATTGTTTGTGACGTCACTATTTTGCACATATAAATCAGTCGCTATGACGATGTCCGGAAGAAACAGATCCATGTTGACGTGCATCTTCCGCACGTGAAATCAATGCCATTATTGTGGCGATCGCATTGCCAGGGTCATTAACTATTGATACCGTGGGATATCTATAACCCTCCGTACCGCCATTGATCCGGGCTGTTTATCATTCTAACGGCTTACTAGATGTGTATGAAGTAAACATCGGCGTGATTGAATGAACACGAGAACTTATTTCTCAAAGGGGAAATAGTAAACACATGGCCGAAAATAATATTTTTAAAATTCCATTCTCCCTTCACCTAAAATTTTACAAACTTTTCAGCTTGATTTTGTTTTGCTTTTCCTTTACAAACAAGACAGTTTTTCAGATTCCGAAACTTTTCTAAGAAACTTTTTGGCCAGTTTGAAATCTTTCTGAAAAACAAAAAATATATTTGCCACTATGAAACGGCATCCCTTCCCATCCCACTCTGCCCCCCCCCCCCCGCTCCCCCACTTCCCCACCCGGCCCTCATCAAGAATCCAAAAGAGAACGTAACTGAAGCTGATAATTTATATGAACATTCAGTGTATTTAAAATGACCAGTTAACATTTTGCATCCACGCGCCGTTCTTATAAGAGCAACACAGGCATTTCTGTATGCTCGGCGTATTTCGCTTATGCAAATAAAGCACACATCATTTATGTAATGTGTGGTTTCCACTTGCCATATTTTCCGTTGCCATTTTTTCCTACACCCGTTGGCACATGCGACAGGCATGTGCAAATGTTGCTGCAGCCCTTGTACGTTACGATTCTTCATAAATAATCACTTTCCTTCTCCCCTTTTTGATCATAAAAATGAAAACAAAGGCGAAAACAAAAAAGCGAGGGGCACAGCATCAGAACAACTACTGCGCATGTGCGAAATTTGGGGGTCCTTGACCAGTGTGGTCGGAGGAGGAGTAAAGACAAAATGACGGACCAGCAGAGACAGAGAAAAAAGGTCCGAAACATTGGCCCCGTACAATTTAAATATACTCAGTGCAGCTCTTGGGCCTTCCGTGTGTTGATGAACGCGTTCTAACTGCTCTTATTCTGGTCAGTAGTGGCATCGGTTTCCAGACCAGCCGACAATTTATTTCTGTAAATCGATGATAAGAGCCGTGGTAACGTCTGTAAACTAGCCCTGACCGTGGAAGGAAGAGGTGTGCTTGTTACAGTGTCACTACCGGTGCGATTTCGCTCGGCTCGGTAGTGGGACAGCAAGCTGTTGGTGCTCTTATACTGGCAGACTTTTTTTTTTCAATCTGCAAAAAAAAAAAAGCAAACAAACAAAATGTAAAAAGAAACTAGATTTGGAGAGCTTCTACGGAATCGCTTTTAAGGGAGGGAGCTTTTCTCTCCGTATCTTACTCTGTGTGCCTTTCTCTCTGTTCTGTTCTATGACACCGGAGTAATGTTAAGAGTAGCTGTAATACATGCAGAGAGAGGATGGGTGGGGGGGGGGGGGGGGCTTCTGATCCGCCCGTAATGTGCACACAGGCTGTTCTAGTGACGCCTGAGTAATGCATGGATAAGCTGTGATGTGTGCAGGGGGGGGGGGGGGGTCTTCTAATCTGTCCGTGATGTACACACAGAGATTATAAAGCCTGATGAAAGGGGCACAAAGCCTGGCATCTGGTGGCATTTATCGCATTGAGTGGGTTTTCTTTGATGTTGAGTAAGCATGCAAGGTAGTTTCATTGAAAAACAATATCTTAATTGTACACCTGAGTGATTTGTTTTTGTGTCGCCCCCCCCCCCCCCTCCCCATCAATTTTGCATACCCGGTAAAAAGCAGTATGTTATTTTTTCGGTCACTCACTTATTGTTGGAACATGAAAAAGCAATCCGATCACTTTTCTGCATTCGACATTTGTTTCAGAAATACATTTGATCATTTTTTAGCGTTGCGATTTGCGCACGATCTGTAGTTAATGCCTATTTAAGAATGAAATGCGGTGGTGGAAACCTTGCACATTTTGCGCGTGTTTTAAAGATTATTCAAAGTGTGTTATAAATATTTGTTAAATTGAAGTTGTTATTTTGAAAATCTGCCAAAAATTCACGTGAGGAAAGCTGTCAAAAATCGTTAATTTTTACCTGTAACTTTTTCATGCATTTTACTTTTACTGCTTCACGGGGCATCCTACCTTACTGAGGCACTAGTTTTTAACTTGATTTGTCGGTATTGTGTATATAGTGTGGCTAAGCATTCAAAAAATGGTGTGTAAAATAACACAGGCAAAACGAAAATATAGGGTTTTTCACATAAAAAACATACATATAAATTTTAACAATTTAAATGGTAGAAGTACTAATAAAAAAACCGAAAAAACCGGTTTTTCAAAGTCGAACCGGTATACCGAACCGAAAAATAAAAAAACCGATAAAACCGTTGAATCGGTAAAACCGGACAACCCTACTGAATTGCTACTTTCACTACCAGTTCTGTCAACCGGATAATTTTTCCCGGCGGAAGATCGGGGGAGGCAATTGATATGGCATGTTACCATGCGGAGAAAGGGAGTAATTTTGAGGCTAGACGCGGTTCGCTAATTTCGCTAAAAAAGGGTGGGGTGGGGTAATTTTATTGTGTGCTCCGTGTTTCCCTTAAAGAAAGGGATTCTTTCAAATTCTTCAAGACCCCATCCACCGGGTAATTTTCCTGGGCGGGGGGGGGGGGGGGGGCGGGTGGGGCGGGTGGGGGAAGGACACTTGGTATGGTATGTTACAATGTGTGTGCCCCTGGAATTTATGCGATTCCAATTTTCTACACTCAATTTTTACATTCGTTTTTTTTTTCATTTTTGCTAAAAATTTCACAGACCAGGTCGAGTCAGTTTTTAAAATTTGAGCTTGATATTTATGATTTCAATGACCAGGACGTATGATAAGAAAAAAAGTCATTTTTTCCTGGTCGACGCCTGCCTGTTGCTCCTAGCAACAGCAAATTAGCACAATTCAAGGACAATACATGATGTTTTTTACGCGCTCATTTTATCAAATACTAATATAATCTGACCCGCATATCGCAGTACATTTGTGGATTATAATGTTCTGCTTGTTCTGTTATTAAAACAAGAAAGTGTAATTAATTCAAAAGGATATAAAGCAGCATCGAATACGTTCAACATCAATAATTTAATAAACACAACAACTTTGTTTTGCGGACATAATGTAAGTACAACTTCGTTCCTTCACTCGTTAAAAAATCGCAGATTTAGTTTACGAGCTTGAGTTACGAGTTACGAGGGCTTGTCTCTTCACCGGGCGAGTGCGCATCGGTTCGTGCAAACACGAGTCATTACTTCTTGTGTGTCCTTTTCATGCATGTAGACTGTTCATGATTCAGTAATTGCTCGTCAAATCACGTGGCTTTATGTCACTGGGCATGCGCACACGTGTGCCGGTTTTTGCGGTCACATTTGATAGACGTTGTATAACACAGGCTGCCTGTGAAAACGTACCCGATATCCTGATAGTCTTGCCTAAAATCAGAACAGCTTCGCTTTTTCAAAATAGACCCTTCGAGACCCCTCTTCAAAGTGTAGGAAACCATCCAAGTTGTAAGAAATCTCAGTCCCGAATAAATTCCTTATATGGCCTCAGATTTCCTTTACCGTTGTGAGCGAATGGTTTTGTGTTTGGGAAACTAGTCGCGAGTCCGTGGAACTTCAACCGGAGACTCTTTTCCCTGATTCGCCGCAAATTTCTTCCGGATAAAAGTTTTCCTCCTGAGCTCATTCCAGAGAGAAGTCTGTCCCCTGCCTTACGCGGGTGTATGTTCCTAAGAGAAGCCTTTCCCCTGCCTTACCGCGGGTGTGTGTTCCAGAGAGGAGTCTTTTCCCCTGCCTTACCACGGGTGTGTGTTCCAGAGAGAAGTCTTTCCCCTGCCTTACTGCGGGTGTGTGTTACGGAGACAAGTCTTTTCCCCTGCCTTACCACGGGTGTGTGTTACGGAGACAAGTCTTTCCCCTGCCTTACCACGGGTGTGTGTTACGGAGACAAGTCTTTCCCCTGCCTTACCGCGGGTGTGTGTTGCGGAGACAAGTCTTTTCCCCTGCCTTACCACGGGTGTGTGTTACGGAGACAAGTCTTTCCCCTGCCTTACCGCGGGTGTGTGTTACGGAGACAAGTCTTTTCCCCTGCCTTACCACGGGTGTGTGTTACGGAGACAAGTCTTTCCCCTGCCTTACCGCGGGTGTGTGTTACGGAGACAAGTCTTTTCCCCTGCCTTACCGCATGTGCATGTTCCATAGAGAAGTCTTTCCCCTGCCTTACCGCGGGTGTTCCTTCCAGAGACAAGTCTTTCCCCTGCCTTACCGCGGGTGTATGTTCCAGACAGAAGTCTTTTCCCCTATCTTAACGCGGGTGTTCCTTCCAGAGACAAGTCTTTCCCTGCCTTACCGCGGGTGTTCCTTCCAGAGACGAGTCTGTCCCCGGATTACCATTGCATCTTGCACATTTGGCTTAACCCCGTCCTTGTAATAGCACATATATTTTTTATTGTTTTTATTGGTCAATTATGAAAGCACTCATGACGTAACTGTGATTTTAACCCTGTTTTTATGACTGTCGTAAATAATGGAGATGTTTAAAACAGCACGCGATACACTGGTGTTGCGTGCAGAAAAGCAGACCGCAGTCGTTGCCATCCGCCTTTTAACTGTGACTTTCAAGCGTGCAGAAAAACTCCGTGAAGAAGACAACAGTCCAACTGAATCCTTTTCCCGGAAGTGACGGACGTCTGCTGCTGACGTCACGTATTTTTTTTTTTACTCCTTGACTATGAGTTCTTCAAAGTGGTATTTTAAAATGTTAAAAAAAATATTTAAACTGGCCAATAAATAGCTATGAATATACTCTGAGAGACGCACTGAGGTTAGGGTCCTCGACGGAAGATGTGATCGTTTAATTAAAAGATAACATAAGGATAAGATAAGGAAACATAAGGAAACACAAGCCATAAGCGAAAACCTTTATTTGAAAAGGAGTTTGTTTACACACAAAACTAGAATTTGATTATGAGTCTGCAGCTCAGCTTTAAATTTGGTTCCGAGTAATACGATCCCATCTCCTCTGTACCCGTTCACTTCCGTGAGGACGGAAAAAAAGCAGTTCAAGAATTAAAGGGACATTTCCCAGCGAGGTGAAGGAGCTCGCTGCATATAGCAAAGGATTACGCAACTGGTGTTTATTGAAGCTAAATATTTTTATGGATTATGGAAATCTTGTGCAGCCGTTGCCATGTGCGTTCTGCGCAATTAAACATGTTCCGTAAATCTATGATTCAGCTGAATTTTCCAAGAAAGATTGAAAAAGCCGACAGGCAGATAAACAAATTTTAAAAAATAACGTCAATTGTTTTTTTCCTTGTCAATTTACACTTAAATTCTACTTTTCATATACAACAAAACAAGTGTAAATTAAGTACAAATTTATTACAAATTGGGTATAAATTAAAAATGTTTTCGTTTGGGATATGTTTGCTGTGCGATTAAAAGTGCGATTAAAAAAAAGCATTTTTTGTGGTCCAAGTTGTTTCTAGATGGGATTATTCTGTTCTGAAGTTTTATCGTAATAAAAAATACAAATTATGATCGACAAAAATGCCCTCATTGATGAGATAGATTCATTCTGGTGTAAGATCTCGTATTGTGACGTCATTACGTTCCGTGCACAGGGTAGATAACACTTCGTGAAGTGGTACGGGCGATGCCGCACGTACTGCCATGTGAGTTTTATTTCGTATTATTGACGTATTGCCATGGGCGATCGCCATTTTATAGCGCACTAAAATAAGCACTTTTCGAGTTATGGTGTCTTAGGGAATAAAACCAACACAAAAAAATCGACTAATGGTACAATTGTAATGGAATAAAACGAGGATGTTATTCAAATATGGCCCTTGCGATGACCTGCATGGATTTGGCTTCACGTTACAGCTGCGGCACTCTGCTTTATTACAAATTACACTTGGCATAGTAGATGATCTAAGAATGTGAAAACAAAATAAATAAATAAAAAACTGGTGTTGTTACTACAATGAGCAGGCTCCCCCCTCCCCCCTCCCCCTCCTCCCTCCCCCCTCCCTTGTTGCTTATGTTAATATTTTATTTGGTTTTATGGTGAGGAAGATCTTGTGACGTAGGTTCACTGGATGCGCCCCAGGCAGAGAAGTGGATGCGATCCAGGCAGGGAAGTGGATTTGCCCCTTGTAGAAACGTGGATGTGCCCGATGTTGGGAGGTGGCTGTGCCCCATGTCGGGAGGTGGATGCGTCCCATGTGAGGAGGTGGATGTGCTCAATGTGGAGACCTGGATGTGCCCCATGTGGGGAGGTGGATGTGCCCCATGTGGGGAGGTGGATGTGCCCCTTGTGGGGACGTGGATGTGCCCTATGTGAGGAGGTGGATGTGCCCCATGTGGGGAGGTGGATGGGCCCAATGTGGACAGGTGGATGTGCCCCATGTGGGTAGGTGGATGTGCCCTATGTGGGGAGGTAGATGTGCCCCATGTGGGAACCTGGATGTGCCCCATGTGTTGAGGTAGATGTGCCCCATGTGGGGAGGTGGATGTGCCCGTGTGGGGATGTAGGTGCTCTCTCTCTCTCTCTCTCTCTCTCTCTCTCTCTCTCTCTCTCTCTCTCTCTCTCTCTCTCTCTCTCTCTCTCTCTTTCTCTCTCTCTCTCTTATGTATGTGTGTGTATGTGTGTGTATGTCTGTTTCACTGGGTCTCTCTGTCTATCTCTCACTCTTTCAATTCATTTTTTAGTCGGGGGGATGAGTTCAGAATAAGTCCCATTGCGACTCATACATCAAATTTACAATTACAACTGACGTTTAGCTTGATTAATTAGTTGAACTGCCCCGGAGATGTAAATATTCCATGTTTGTCATTGGCATACTGATCTGGTCCTCAAATAGTGACATCAAGTGGCCATTGTTCTGACACCCTGCTTCCTGTGGACTGAGATCGAGTTTAGGGAATGGCAGAGAAAAAAAGCAGGTGACGGGCACTTGTCAGCTTGTCACGGATTACGTGCAGGATTTATAAGCTGATGAGATTGATTGTCTGGGGCCAACGAGACTGAACCCGGCATCCTGACGGACCATCCGGTCCCAGTGACGGACCATCCGGCCCCAGTGACTGACCATCCGGTCCCAGTGACGGACCATCCCGTCCCAGTGACTGTCCGTCCGGTCCCAGTGACGAACTATCCGGTCGCAGTGACGGACCGTCCGGTCCCAGTGACTGACCATCCGGTCCAAGTGATGGACCATCCGGTCCCAGTGACTGACCATTTGGCCCCAGTGACTGTCCGTCCGGTCCCAATGACGAACTATCCGGTCGCAGTGACGGACCATCCGGTCCCAGTGACGGACCGTCCGGTCCCAGTGACTGACCATTCGGTCCCAGTGACTGACCATCCAGTCCCAGTGACTGACCATTAGGTCCCACGGACACCAACCCCATCTATGACAATGATTCCTGGTGCCGAGAGCCACCCTGATGCAACCATAAAGGTGAGGGTGCGGGGGGGGGGGGGTAAATCGGTGTGTGGGTCATCGCGACACTAATGCCACTAACGTCACTTTCTCCGGACTCTTTCAGCATAAACCTCGTCACCCGTTTCATCGCCAAACCTCGTCACCCGTTTCATCGCCAAACCTCGTCACCCGTTTCATCGCCAAACCTTCGTCACCCGTTTCATCGCCAAACCTTCGTCACTCGTTTCATCGCCTTGTCCATGCCACAATTTACGAAACTCAGTCCATTTGGCTCGTTATTCTGGAAGTCAATCTGGCACGCGTTTAGCAAGCATGTAGCACGCATGCAGCACACATGCAGCATCGGTGCAGCACGCCATTAATGTTCTTTCTGACCCTTCTGACCATTAATGTTCTTTACTATAAAGCGATTTATAAAATTAAAATATGAGTAAAAATTACTTTAAAAGAGCTGAAAATGACGGACTTTCTTCGCAGTTTTAACGTAAAGATTTGCGCAATCACTGTGGCGAGTGATGGCAGAGACAGACACACTGGAAAGCTGTTTATATTGCTGCCCACGTGACTTCCGTGTGACTGAGTTTGATTTGCATGAGACACCTCAACCCATATTTCTCTTAAATGCCGGTCACAGGTGAAATTAGTCCCTCGCTGCTGTAGTTCTGGTGTGATATGTTCAATGTGGCTTTGGAAAAACGTAAGCCAACTGCAACAACGAAGGAGGAGCTTTTATTTATTCGGTGTTATCAACTGGGACATTCTACTTTACTTTGGTCGAAAACTAGGTGAAGGGCTAGTAGCACTGAGTCCAAAAGGCAATAGTGGGCGATATATTGGCTTATAAACAAGTAATCGGCGTGCCGGTCTGCTGTGAACTGACGCGTCTCGAGTGCATGCCGAGTGCTTACAACCTGCAGCCCTCTCTTCACCGTGACTTGCTCATTTCCAGCTGCAAACATATCACGTTTCAACAACCTGCTCGTTGTTCTATGGATGATTCCACGCCCCGCTTTATGGACATGTGGTTTGCTTGTATTACAGGGGATGTTTTTTTGTTCTTTTGGGGTGCGTTTTCCTGTGGTTCAGGGCCGTTTAACTGTGTATCTGGGGCGTTTGCATGCGCTTTAGGGGCTTATGTTAGTAGCTTACGGTTATTTAACTATCAAGGGGGTTTGCCTGCATCTGGGGGGAGGGGGGTGGGGCTTTTACCTGCTTCTTGGGAGGGGGGACGTTTGACTGTGTGTTTGGAACGTTTGTTTGTGGCTAAGGTGCATTTGTAGATGCCTCTGAAGCGTCTGCATGTGTCTTAGGGATGCTTGGGGTTATCTTAGGGGAGTTTTCCGTTACCTTAAGGGTGTTTGTCCTTGTCTTTGGCGCGTTTACCCTTGTCTTGGGGGCTTTTGCTATCGTCTTAACGCGTTTGTACTCGTCCTAGGGGCGTTTCTCTCCCAGGGGCAGGGGCCACTTGGAATCTCATATGTTACCATGCGTGTCCAAAAAGGGCGTAATTTTGAGGTTAGAGGCGGTCCGCGCAGAGTGCTATTTTTGTGAAGATATGATAATATTTTTCATTCAGTTCTGCGCGTTTCCCACAAAAAGGAAAGTTAAATCACGGTGACATAACTCACTTATCATATGCAGCATAAATCACTTATGTTGCATGTCATAAGTGATTTATGCTGCATATCATAAGTGCGTTATGTCGTCTTTCATCAGTGATGTATGTTGTATGTCATAAGTGATTTATGCTGCGTGCCATAAGTGATTTATGTTGCATGTCGTAAGTGATTTATATCGCCTTTCATAAGTGATGTATGTTGCATATCATAAGTGATTTATGTTGCATGTCATAAGTGATTCGTGTCGCATGTCATAAGTGATTTATGTTGCATGACATACGTGATTTATGTTGCATGTCATAAGTGATGTGTTGCATGAGTTATGTCGCCTTTCATAAGTGATGTACGTTGCATGTCATAAATGATTTATGTTGCATGTCATAAGTGATTTATATGACACGATTTTTATGACATGCAACATAAATCACTTATAACGTGCAACATATATCACTTAGAAATGGCAACGTAAATCACTTATGACATGCGACATAAATCACGTATGCCATGCAACATAAATCACTTATAACATGCGACACAAATTCCTTTTTTTTTTTTTATTGATTGTTTATCTTTCTTACAAATAAATGAGTAATATTTTACAATAGCATAATACCCGGAACATTTCACAATACCGTCACTACATTTATTCAATCCACATTCACTCGAACTGCCACTATCACAGACCCTCGTTACCAAAAGCTACAACCAGTAACAGATATTGCTATCCATACCCCCTAAAAACATACACATGCACACGCACCCTTGCACACAAATGCCATTATTCATTTTGATAATACGTTACTAATTCTAAAATGTTATAGATTGTGAGCAACGTTTTGAAATAAATAATTTTCACTTTGATGAACTAACTCTGAAAATTGATTATATTTATCTGAAAAATTTTTACGAGATAGTGTTTTCTTATCAACTATAATCCGTTTATAAATTGAATGAACGATTACCGTTAAGCATAGATTTTTCTTATAGGTTCTCACATGGCAGACATACTGTTTAATGATGAGCGTAATCATGTTTACTGCTGTATTTTCTGTACCAAAAAGAAATTCTTCCTTGCTGAGTGTACTGAATATCTCAGCTGAAGGATCAATTGTATTAAACAACTCTGCAAGCCAGTTAACAGTATTTGTGCATTCAAAGAAGACATGATATAATGTATCTGACTTATCCACATTGCAAAATTCGCATATAGCGCTTTCCCTAATTTTCCATTTTACAAGATTTTCTCCTGTGTTTACAATGTTATGAACAATCTTGAATTGAAAGGATAATAGTTTCGGTTCCCTTATGCTTTTCCGACATAGAACCAAACTTTCATAAATTTTCTCTCCAGAAAAGTTTTCCTCACAAACCAACTTCCTTATTGCTGTTGGTGGACTAGTTGTAATCGACAGAAATTCCCTGTAAAAAATTTTGCTTTTAGCTTTAGAAATGTCAATTTTATTTCCACTCCTCACGCATAGAACGTTACTTTTAAAATTGTTTATAGGTCGAGATAAATGCTCCCTGTCCAGCCTTAATCTATCTTTTTTTTACTGCTTGTTTTATAGCTGATAGAACTCCTAAGTATCTTAGAAAGTTTGGTTTAATGTGATAAGTCTCAACAAACTCTGAGTACGATAACCATGAACCATCATTTGTAAGTAGATCCTGGATATAAATTACACCCTTATCAAACCATTCTTGGAGAAATATGCTTTTTCCTTCTACTAAGATTTCTTTGTTGTTCCATATGACGTACTCAGTATTTTTATTACACAAAGTCTAGCATTTCTCTGTAAAATATGGGAAGGTATGGCAGGTTCGAAGTACTATAATTACAATACAGTAAAAATTGTAACCCTCCCACTTGCTTAAAGTATTCATTGACGTAATGGTTCCACCCTTTTCCATTAATTATTCTACATATCCACTGTAATCTCAGAGCCTTAACTTGACACTCAACATCCAAGCTTCTGAGCCCCCTTCATCATAATCAGCTATAAGAACGTGATGTTTAACTTTTGGTGGCTTGTAGCTCCATATAAAACTATTCATGTCCTTTTGGATAGTTTGCTGAACATTTTGCCCTGCATAAGTTATTGATAGGGGGTAAATAAGATTTGCAATGCCGAAAGTTTTTGAAATAGTGATTTTACCAACAATACTGAGATCTCTTAAGGACCATACTTTAAAAAGACGATTCATTTTTTCCAATTTTTTAACAAAGTTGTATGAGAAATTTTGTTTTTCATCCCGCCCAATATGTATTCCAAGCATATTAAATGACCCATTCTTAGTTGGCATATTCATCACATTTATACTTTTATCTCTCCACGGGCCTAAGAAGATTAAACCAGATTTATCCGTATTTAATTTAAGACCTGACATTTCCGAAAACCCCCTAAGTGTCTCAATCAGTGTGTATATAGAGGGTATATCCTTCAGTAAACATGTGCAATCATCTGCAAATTGTTTGATTTTGTTGGTATGTGAACCAATTGTAATACCTTTTATATCTTCATTATTTCTAATTTTATCCCCCATTACATCAGCACATAATATAAACAGTAAACATGATAGACCGCAACCCTGCCTTACTCCTCTTTTCAGCTGAAACTAATTTGAAGAAAAGCCATTATTAATGACACAACTGTAAATCTCAGTATAGCAACATTTCACTGATGCAATAAAATTTGGACCAAAGTTACACTTTTCTAAAACCGTAAATATAAAGGGCCACTCGATTGAATCGAAAGCCTTTTCAAAGTCCAGTTGGACTAATACACCAGTCTCGTCTAAACGGTCACAATGCTCTATTAAATCCTCTATAAAACGAATACTTTCACCTATAAATCTACCTTTGATAAACCCAGACTGGTCAGGGTGAATAATTTCAGGTATAACTTTTTCTAATCTTTTAGCTAGGGTTTTTGTAAAAATTTTGTAATCCATATTGAGTAGACTGACAGGTCTCCAATTCTTTATTTTTGTAGGGTCTTTACCCTTTTTTTCTAATAGTGTTAAAATTCCTCTTCTCTGTGACATTGACAGTAACCCTGTTTGTCGGGAGAAATTTAAACACTCGACTAGTTTTGGTCCAATGCAGTCCCAAAATTCCTTATAAAATTCTGCAGTTAGTCCATCGCAGCCTGGTGATTTATTTGGTTTGAAATTCTTAAGAGCTTCCCCACATTCTTCAACTGTTAGCTCAGTTTCACAAAGTTGCATTTGATCTCGAGAAAGCTTCCGTTCAATGCAAAAGTTTTGATAAATGTGTTCGTTCTCTTGAGCATTTCCAAACCTTGAAGAATAAAGGTGTATATAAAAAGACTGTATATGTAAAAGGTGTATATAAGCAAATTTAGAATTTTAGTAGGATCCGTTACCTCCTCGTTGTTTTCACTAACAAGTCTTTTAATTGTCTTTTTCTCGAAAGAGGATTTTGAAGTGTTTAAAAAGTACGAGTTTCTTTTCTCGTTTTTTTTTTCAATGTATTCTAGTCGCGATCTCAGCCAAGCACCTTTAGACTTTTCTTCTTCAATAGACTCAATTTCAAGCTTTAATTTTTCATACTCATTTATATCGGCATTACTTACCTGATCGTTACATATCATTATATCCAACTCTTCTAGTTTTTGTATTAATGCTTGTTCCTTTTTCCTCTTTTCTTCAGCCCTATTTTTACAATAATTAATCGAATACAGCCTAATGTTGTATTTTAGCCAGTCAAATCTAACAAAGACGTTGCTCAGCTCAGGTGTTTCGTTCCAAAGACGTTCTATTAATTTTCTTATTTCTTGGTTATACTTCTCTTCTTTAATTATGCTAGCATTTAATTTCCAAAATCCGGGACCTCTAATGTCTTTATCTAGTAAAATAGATAATTCAATAATAGAGTGATCACTTTTTACGCCCGTTATTATTTTGGTGCTAGTGACTTTATCTATACTCTTTCTCTTAATCAGAAAGTAATCTAACCTACATCTAATCAACGGAGTTTTCTGAGACCAGGTATATCTTCTAGTACCTTTATTTTTATATCTCCAAATATCGACCATATCATGTTTTTCTATCAATTGTTTTAATGAATGTTGACTTTTGGGAGTGTTTTTTGTCCCTCCTTTTTTATCTAAATTACTGTCTAACACAATATTAAAATCCCCACCTAAAATGATTTCGTCCCCATAATCGATGTTGATTAATACTGTGTCAAGGGTTTTGAAAAATATAAGTTTTTCCGATTCGTGGTTTGGCCCGTAAATGTTAATCAAGGTGATAGTTTTTTCAGTTGTTTGTAGTTTCAAGATGTGCAGTCTACCTGGAACTACAACTGAATGTTCAATAATGTTGGTTGGTTTGGTGCACAGAATTGCTTGCCCGGCGCTGCGTGACGTTCCGCAATTAAAATAAATATCTCCCACTCCCCACTTTGCCTTCCACTGGTCAAGATCTGCGTCATCAGCATGGGTTTCTTGAAGAATGTAAAAAGATGTTTTTTTGTTTTTTAAATAATCAAATATTGTAAGAAGTTTTGAAGGGTTGCGGCCTCCTCTTATGTTAAAACACTCTATATTCAATGTGTTTTTAGCAGTCATAACGACTGTGATTTAACCGACAATGGCATAAGACACTGCGAATAAAGATGGCACTTTCAAGCGCAATTACACTAGCGAATAAGTGCTGCGATTGTTGTGGTCGGATAGCAATACCATACACATACACCCTGTAAAATGCAATACTTATTAACACCCACTTCAAAAACTGGCAACCTTGCATGGTCGACAAAAATTCTTGGCTGAGTGGCACAGTTTGAGTATATACACGCTGACAAAAACACACACACCAAGATTCTTCTTGTTTGATTACGGTCCCATACATGTCCCGAGATGTCCCCTGTCTAATCTGACCACTGGACCCCAACGCACAACATATGACATAAAACACACACATATATATATCCCGCACGATCTGTATATAAACATCCAACTCCATAAACCCGCAACCCAGCATGGTTGGCAGAAAAAACTTATCGATCAAAACTGCATGAGTAAATACCTAAAAACACACCCGCCAAAATAGTATTTGTGTCACTGCGGGCCCATACACTCCCCAAGTTAACCCGCGAAATGTTTGGCTATGAGGCCACGGCGCATAATATGTTTCATTTAACCCATATACACCCCAAGGTGTTCTGTGGCCAATCTGACCACAGGGCCCCAAAGCACAATATATGACATAAAACGCACATGTATGTATGTCACACTTGATCTGTATATTAACGCCCCACTTCAAAAACTGGCGACCCATCCAGGTCCACAGGAGTTCTTGCTTGATCAAGACTGCATGGATAGATACACAGAAATCTACCCGCCAAAATTCCAATTGTGTGACTACTACCCTATACACTCCCCAGGGTGACCAGCGAATTGTTAGATTATGACACCACAGCCCGTAATATACGTCATTAAACCCATACACGCCCCAAGGAGATCCTTGGCTATTCTGACCATAGGACCCCAACGCACAATATATGACATAGAACGCATATGCGTGTATATCACGCATGATCTGTGTATTAGCTCCCAACTTAAAAAATCGGCAACCCAGCATGTCGACAGAAGTTCTTGATTGATTAAAACAGCACGAATAAACACACAGAAACATATCCAGCAAAATTCTAATGGTACGGACACAGCCCCATACACTCCCCCAAAACACCTCCGAATTGTTCGGCTATGAGACCCGAGCTCATAATGTATCACATTAAGCCCAGATATGTGTATGTCTCCCAAGATTTGTATATGAACCTCCGACTTTAAAAATTGACAACACTGCACAATCGACAGGATAAAAATTTTTGATTGATTTACAATGTATAAATAAACATACAAAAGTAAGATATTTTTTATCCATAATTTGTGAATAAACATACATAAACATACACATCGTAATTCTCCTTGTGTGACTGTGGTCCCATACACGCCCTCAGGTGTCCCCTGTCTAAGGAGCATGAACTAAGGCCAAGCACATACACAGGTTTGATTCTTGTCTAATTTGTGTCTGCGCTGCTCATTAAATCCTTTCTAATGTCTTCTAGAAGTTTTCCCAGTTTGTTTCTTCCCGTCCATGTCTCCTTTCGAAGGCAGTTTGTGTCGTGAAGCGACCGCCCAGTTCCCCAAAATTTGTCGTATGGGCATGCTTCTGCTAGTGTGCGGGGATGTGTGTCTATTAGCATCTTCCGTAGGACAGGCATTTCAAACTTTGCTTTCAGAGCAGTACGCATAAGTTTTCTATTTAGATCGGCATCGGTGTTGGTGTCATACTTGGGTATAATTCTCTTTCCCTCCCGCTTTATCTCTACAGGATCTTCTAGGGCTAGTATTGTGGAGTAGGTTTCTGGGCAGCCATTGCGTCTGGCGCGTTGAGCCTGATAATATTGTTCAACACAATTGTATGAGCTGCCTTCTATTGTTATTGGTGACTGGAAGAAGTTCGAGAGAAGAGAGAATTCACCTTAAAAACACAATGTCGTCTCGTTTTCTCTCTGATGCAGGGTGTGTAGGACAATATCCGACTGGTACAAAGTAGACTTTACATACTGTCGCTTTTTATACAAAAGTCTGTTGCCAAGCAGCCGTGCAGATGCGTCTTTAGTCAGCGCTAACTTCAATACATTTGACATAGTTTTTTCCTCCCTTTGCAGTGAGTCTGGTAGATGCTGCTTCACCCATATTCCAGAGCCTTTGAGCATCCTTCTCCGGTCTTACGTCTTTTCCTTTGCGGAATGGGTCGTAAAGCGTACAACTATTGGCCTTGGCCTTGTTGCATTTGTTGCTTTAGCGCCCAGCCTGTGTGCCTTGTCTATGACATCCTTCGCTCCGTTCAGGCCTAACCATCTGGAAATTATACCGTCCACATGTGATGTACAGTTTTCGTTTGGAGACTCCTCTACACCCTCAAAAAGTAGGTTTTGACGTTGGCTGTAGGCTTTGAGTTTAAGCGATTCCTCTCTAACAGCTCTAACAGACCCTTATATTGCAGCAAGTTGTTCACTGTGCAACCGACTTGTTGCCTCGTCATTTTGGTGGCTCTGTACCTTAGATTTTAAGGTATCCAGCTCGTTCTGTGTGTATTCTACACTTTGTTTTAAATCTCTAATATCCTCGTCGTTTACTTTAACCTTGTTCTCAAGAGAGTCAAAGAGTGTCTCAAGACTTTGTAATGTACGTTCTATCGTTTCGAGCTTGTTAAGTTTTTCTAATGCCGCCGATTGCTTTTGTAACATTCTTTCTTGCGAGTCCAATCTATCCGTAAGTCTTTCGAACATTTTCGCGATTCCATTATGCCCTTCATCTAAAATATTTTCACAGTCACTTGTAGATGACAAACTGGCACTTTCCTTTGCCCGTTTTTTGGACTGTCTAGTTTGGCTAGTTATTATACATAATTTTTACGTCCCTGAAAGAGTTATTAATATCCCTTGGCCTTATAGTCGCTGGTTGCTTTGCCGTCGCACCCAGGGCATGCCTATTTGGTGCTTGTTTTTATGAATGAAATGTTCATCTGTGAATTATTGCTATAAAAGGTCTTCGTTAGCCTGTTGCTATATGGAAAATAACACTAAAAAACACTTTAAAGTATGTTTAATAATTACCAGGATTGTTTTGACACCGGAAAAGTTTTTCTTAAAGACTGTGATATTTGTACAATCCTGTTTTGTTCTATCCAGTTCTTGAGTACTACTGCAGTTTGTTTTATTTATACACGTGTTACGGCTCGTAGTACGAATATCCTTATTTGGTGCTTTATCGGTTCTGTTTTCCTTACTTGGCAAGTAATCAACCCAAATTGTAAAGTGATTAGTTTCTGGCACTTCATCGCCTTGAAACACATAGATTCTTCTAAGTTTCCGAGCTTTTAAAGCACAATTCCTTAGGATCACAGAATTTCAATATCATCCAATAAATCACTGTTCTTTCAGTAACCTTTTAGTATAAAATTCTTATCATAGTGCTATCCAGATCCTTCAAAATAATACTGTTATAACATTTTGTTTTAAACGCGACTTCCAATGTCTTGCAACCTTGACCTTTTCAGAATCTAAACTAAAAAACTTAGGGCTTAGGTGCATTTGTAGATGCCTCTGAAGCGTCTGCATGTGTCTTAGGGATGCTTGGGGTTATCTTAGGGGAGTTTTCTGTTACCTTAAGGGTGTTTGTCCTTGTCTTTGGCGCGTTTACCCTTGTCTTGGGGGCTTTTGCTATCGTCTTAACGCGTTTGTACTCGTCCTAGGGGCGTTTCTCTCCCAGGGGCAGGGGCCACTTGGAATCTCATATGTTACCATGCGTGTCCAAAAAGGGCGTAACTTTGAGGTTAGAGGCGGTCCGCGCAGAGTGCTATTTTTGTGAAGATATGATAATATTTTTCATTCAGTTCTGCGCGTTTCCCACAAAAAGGAAAGTTAAATCACGGTGACATAACTCAATTATCATATGCAGCATAAATCACTTATGTTGCATGTCATAAGTGATTTATGCTGCATATCATAAGTGAGTTATGTCGCCTTTCATCAGTGATGTATGTTGTGTGTCATAAGTGATTTATGCTGCGTGCCATAAGTGATTTATGTTGCATGTCGTAAGTGATTTATAACGCCTTTCATAAGTGATGTATGTTGCATATCATAAGTGATTTATGTTGCATGTCATAAGTGATTCGTGTCGCATGTCATAAGTGATTTATGTTGCATGACATACGTGATTTATGTTGCATGTCATAAGTCATTTATATGACACGATTTTTATGACATGCGACATAAATCACTTATGACATGCAACGTAAATCACTTATGACCTGCAACACATCACTTATGACATGCAACATAAATCACGTACGTCATGCAACATAAATCAGTTATGACATGGGGCACAAATCACTTATGACATGCAACATAAATCACTTATGACATGCAACATACACGGATGAAAAGCGACATAACTCACTTATGATATGCAGCATAAATCACTTATGACATGCAACATAAATCACTTATGACAGGCAATATAAATCACTTACGATATGCAGCATAAATCACTTATGACATGCAACATAAATCACTTATAACGTGCACCATATATCACTTAGAAATGGCAACGTAAATCACTTATGACATGCAACACATCACTTATGACATGCGACAAATATCACGTATGCCATGCAACATAAATCACTTGTGACATGCGACACAAATCACTTATGATATGCAACATAAATCACTTATGAGAGGCAACATACATCACTTATGAAAGGCGACATAAATCACTTACGACATGCAACATAAATCACTTATGACATGCAGCATAAATCACTTATGACATACAACATACATCACTGATGAAAGGCGACATAAGTCACTTATGATATGCTGCATAAATCAATTATGACATGCAACATAAATCACTTATGACATGCAATATAAATCACTTACGATGTGCAGCATAAATCACTTATGACATGCAACATAAACACTTATAACGTGCAACATATATCACTTATAAATGGCAACGTAAATCACTTATCACATGCAATACATCACTTATGACATGCGACATAAATAACTTATGACTTGCAAAAAGCATGAATCACTTATGACATGCAACATAAATCACTCATGATATTAAACTTAAATCATATGAAATGTAACATAAATCACTTGTGAGATGCAGCATAATTTACTTATGAGACGTACTACAAATCACTCCTGAGATGTAAAATATGAATTTGTCTTCAGCCCAAGGAGCAACTGCCCCTGCACATGGCCGCGAGCCGACCTATGGGCGTGGTCAACATTATCAGTCTGCTGCTCAAAGCCGGTGAGAAGACGAGCAGGATCGTCCCCGATAAGGTGCGTCTAGTGCGATAGCGATAGAAGAGGGAGTGGGGATGGGTGAGGGAGGGGGGAGACGAGCAGGGTCGTCCCTGATAAGGTGCGTCTGGTGCAACAGTGATAGAAGAGGGAGTGGGGATGGGTGAGGGAGGGGGGAGACGAGCAGGGTCGTCCCCTATAAGGTGCGCCTCCTTGTTCTGTGTCTTATAGAAGAGGGGTGGGGTGAGAGGGGGTCCGAGCGGAACTGTTTGAGAGATAAGGCCGTCTTCTACAAACACGATCACTATCGTCATTGAGCCAAGAAAACGGTGGTAGTGAGAGACCAGTAAAATTTGTGTGTTATTTAGTAAGATACGATACGTTGTGAGGTTTCATGCTAGCGTAAAATAGTAAGAGAATGACTTGTTGTTCTAAAACGTATAATCAAAAAGGAATACACTTTGATATGATTTGATGTGATATGCGCAGGCAGTGAGTGTGAGGTGATGCGCAAGTAGCGAGTGTGAAGTAATGCGCATGCAGTTAGTGTGAGGTGATGCGCAGGCAGTGAGTGTGAGGTGATGTGCAGGCAGTGAGTGTGAGGTGGTGCGCAGGCAGTGAGTGTGAGGTGATGCGCAGGCAGTGAGTGTGAGGTGATGTGCAGGCAGTGAGTGTGAGGTGGTGCGCGGGCAGTGAGCGTGAGGTGATGCGCAGGCAGTGAGTGTGAGGTGGTGCGCAGGCAGTGAGTGTGAGGTGATGCGCGGGCAGTGAGTGTGAGGTTATGTGCAGGCAGTGAGTGTGAGGTGATGCGCAGGCAGTGAGTGTGTGGGGTGATGCGCATGCAGTTAGTGTGGGGTGATGCGCAGGCAGTGAGTGTGAGGTGATGTGCAGGCAGTGAGTGTGAGGTGATGCGCAGAAGGTGAGTTGGAGGTGGTGCGCAGGCAGTGAGTGTGTGGGGTGATGCGCATGCAGTGAGTGTGAGGTGATGCGCAGGCAGTGAGTGTGAGATGATGTGCAGGCAGTGAGTGTGAGGTGATGCGCAGGCAGTGAGTGTGAGGTGATGCGCGGGCAGTGAGTGTGAGGTTATGTGCAGGCAGTGAGTGTGAGGTGATGCGCAGGCAGTGAGTGTGTGGGGTGATGCGCATGCAGTTAGTGTGAGGTGATGCGCAGGCAGTGAGTGTGAGGTTATGTGCAGGCAGTGAGTGTGAGGTGATGCGCAGAAGGTGAGTTGGAGGTGGTGCGCAGGCAGTGAGTGTGTGGGGTGATGCGCATGCAGTGAGTGTGAGGTGAAGCGCAGGCAGTGAGTGTGAGGTGGTGTGCAGGCAGTGAGTGTGAGGTGATGCGCGGACAGTGAGTGTGAGGTGGTGCGCAGACAGTGTGTGTGAGGTGATGCGAGATAGCGAGTGTGGGGTGATGCGCAGGCAGTGTGTGTGTGTGGGGTGATGCGCATGCAGTTAGTGTGAGGTGATGCGCAGGCAGTGCGTGTGAGGTGATGCGCAGGCAGTGAGTGTGAGGTGGTGCGCAGGCAGTGAGTGTGAGGTGATGCGCGGGCAGTGAGTGTGAGGTGATGTGCAGGCAGTGAGTGTTAGTTGATGCGCATGCAGTTAGTGTAAGGTGATGCCCAGGCAGTGAGTGTGAGATGATGTGCAGGCAGTGAGTGTGAGGTGATGCGCAGGCAGTGAGTGTGAGGTGGTGCGCAGGCAGTGAGTGTGAGGTGATGCGCAGGCAGTGAGTGTGAGGTGGTGCCCAGACAGTGTGTGTGAGGTGATGCGCATGCAGTTAGTGTCAGGTGATTCGCAGGCAGTGCGTGTGAGGTGATTGGCAGGCAGTGAGTGTGAGATGATGTGCACGCATTGAGTGTGAGGTGATTCGCAGGCAGTGAGTGTTAGTTGATGCGCATGCAGTTAGTGTGAGGTGATGCCCAGGCAGTGAGTGTGAGATGATGTGCAGGCAGTGAGTGTGAGGTGATGCGCAGGCAGTGAGTGTGAGGTGGTGCGCAGGCAGTGAGTGTGAGGTGATGCGCAGGCAGTGAGTGTGAGGTGGTGCCCAGACAGTGTGTGTGAGGTGATGCGCATGCAGTTAGTGTCAGGTTATTCGCAGGCAGTGCGTGTGAGGTGATTCGCAGGCAGTGAGTGTGAGATGATGTGCACGCAGTGAGTGTGAGGTGATTCGCGGGCAGTGAGTGTGAGGTGGTGCGCAGGCAGTGAGTGTGAGGTGATGCTCAGGCAGTGAGTGTGAGGTGATGCGCAGGCAGTAAGTGTGAGGTGATGCGCAGGCAGTGAGTGTGAGGTGATGCTCAGGCAGTGAGTGTGAGGTGATGCGCAGGCAGTGAGTGTGAGGTGATGCGCAGGCAGTGAGTGTGAGGTGATGCGCAGGCAGTGAGTGTGGGTTGATGCGCAGGCAGTGAGTGTGAGGTGGTGCGCAGGCAGTGAGTGTGAGGTGATACGCAGGCAGTGAGTGTGAGGTGGTGCGCAGGCAGTGAGTGTGAGGTGATGCGCCTGCAGTGAGTGTGAGGTGGTGTGCAGACAGTGTATGTGAGGTGATGCGCGGGCAGTGAGTGTGGGGTGATTCGCAGGCAGTGAGTGTGAGGTGGTGCGTAGGCAGTGAGTGTGAGGTGGTGCGCAGGCAGTGAGTGTGAGGTGATGCATTGAGCATTGAGCGCCTGATGTTTGCGTTTTCAGGACGGCAGCTTGCCATTGCTGTTGGCCGCTGACGCCGGCAACGCCACGGTGTGCAGAGAACTCCTGCAGACGCTCAGCGACCCGCAGATCAAGGCGCAGAAACAGGTAATAACACCCAGCCCCCTCCCCTCCCTATCCTACCCCAAGGCGCATCAAGGCGCAAAAACATGTAATGGGCACGTAACCGTTTATGCTCCCTCCTAACCTGCCTCCCCCACCGCACCAGCAGTTCTGGGCCCAAAAGAAGGTTCGTGAAATCGCTGACGGTAAGCATCCCGCTGGCATGCTGACAGTCTGTCCTGGGCTGATTGAACTATATAGCTGGATTGTTGCTAGTGCAGTACGTGCGTTATATCTCAAAAAAAAAAACAAAAAACAAAAAAAAAAAGAACAAAACAAAAAACAAGAGATATATTTAAAAAAACAGTAGAGTCTCATTGTAACATCGATGTTGACGACAAAACGCGGATAATCACAGCATTTTGTCACCCCCGTTGACCTTGACAACATATCGGGTATTGTGACATATTATCTCGGTCCCAGCCATGTCGTCATGCCCGGGTTCTATTGTATTTATCTATGTATATATACGACTTAAAAAGAATGTGAATGAATGAATACAAGGAACATATGTGATATGTTATTTACTTTAATTTGCGTTAAATAACGAATTATTTTATGTGGTGTGTGATCACGTGACAACAGATGTCAGGTGTGTAGTCACGTGACAATAAATGTCACGTGTGTAGTCATGTGACAACAAATGTCACATGTGTAGTCACGTGACAACAATGTCTTGTGTCAACAAATGTCAGGTGTGTAGTCACGTGACAATAAATGTCACGTGTGTAGTCATGTGACAACAAATGTCACATGTGTAGTCACGTGACAACAATGTCTTGTGTCAACAAATGTCAGGTGTGTAGTCACGTGACAACAAATCATTTTAAATAATGTGAATGAGCCATGTCCTTAAAAGCTTTATTTTTAATTCATTAGCACAACGTCTGTAAATGAGACCAAGAATGAGATATGAGCCTTTCTATTGTTATGAATATGCTTGGATCAATGTGAAGTTCACTTCTGAAATTGTTCATAATCTGCCATAGCATCAAAATGCTCTTACAGCGGGACACTGGGGCTTATCCAGGGCACCAGTGTCACTTCCTGGAATTTCAGTCTATAATTAAATACAACTTGTTGTTTGTGATGTTGTATAATTGTAGCAGGAAGCGATCATATGAGTTGGCTCAACAAAAGTGATTCCGTCAATTAGCTTCTGAAGTGGGCTGCGGAGGGGGGGGGGGGCGCGGAGGGGGGGGGGCTGCTATAAGATATACCCTCAGGCGGTCAGATCGCTATAAACTGGCCGCGACTTGATGAAGATAATAGTGACTTGATAATGATAAATTTGTGGATATATCTTCGGACATTCACCTTCTCTTGTTACATCGTCACTTTGAAGAATGTGAGAAAAGGGTGGAAGAATGTGAGCAAGAGGTGGAAGAATGTGAGAGAAGGGTGGAAGAATGTGAAGAATGGATAGAAGAATGTGATAAGGAGGGTGGAAGAATGCGATAAAGAGGATGGAAGAATGTGATAAATGGTGGAAGAGTATTAGAAAGGAGTGGAAGAATGTGAGATAGGGTGGAAGAATGTGAGAAAGGGATAGAAGAATTTGAGATTAAAGAATGTGAAAAAAGGGTTGGAACAATGGATGAAGGGATAGAAGCAAGATATTTTTTATCTTTTGATACAAAAAGTTAACATTCACGGGACTTCTGCTGCAAGTCGTTTATGTGATGAAGTCCTTTTTATGACACAAATATGAAATATTTTTGGAAGCAAAAAAAGTACCTGACAGGTATGGGTTTCTGTCAAGTGCTGCTGGCTTCGTATGAAAATGAAGCTCATTAAATCGTCACGGAACTGTCTAGACGGTAAGCACTATATACCGGCATTCATGTTTGCTGACGTCACTTGTTTAAAGAGCTGTGATTTAATTTGATGGAGTGAATCTGTCCTTTAAGAAGTGAAGGATATGAGATTGTTTGAGATCCATGGAGAAAACAAATAAAAAAAAAAAACACACACACACACACAGACACAGCCTGAGCCAGCAAGTCAATCGCTCAAGTCTCCTTTGTTGTAGGTTACCAAGGATACGGCACTTCACATTGCGTGCAGGAAGAAGGACCACGAGATGGCAAAGCTGTTTATTGAGAACGCCGCCGATGTGAACTTGCAGAACGTGAGTCTGTCCACAACCATTCTACGGCCGCTTAAAACACTCGCATTTCCAGTCTTTTAACCAATTTAATTTAACATGATAAATTCTAGCGGAATAGGATTGTGGAAAGGGATGGTATTCATTTATTAACGTCACTGGCCTACACCCATCGATGTTTTATTCCCCACAGGTAGACCATGTGTTGGCCTGTCAGTCTGTCGGTCGGTCTATCATCAAGAGCTTGTTTCTAACATCTCAAGAACAACTGCGGGGATTTTAATGAAATTTGGTGTGTAGTTTCTATGGTATGGAATGTCATTTTAACATTTAATGCTTATTTTTGATATCAAAATATATTTAGAGATATCAATAAATCTATTTAGATCTCATTAATTTATATTTTGCTATCAATAATTGAATTTTAGATGGCAAAAATTTATTTTTGAGATCAAAAGATCAATTTTACAAACCTAAAAAATCTTACGGGAGACACACATTCACATAAAATATAACGAATCGTCAATTAAATTTTGGAGATGAAAATTTGAATTATTGAGATCAATAATAACAACATAATTTTTGATCTCAAGAATTGCTTCTTTTTTGTACAGTAAAAAATTAAAATAAAGATTCTGTATACAAGGACAGCCATTATTTATTTACAGATATGCGCTTCTGAATTTTTTATTTAAAAAAAAATAGACTGATATTTTGATATCAAGAATCAGTTTTTGAGATCAAAAAATCGTTTGCAGATTTCAAAATACAAATTAAAAATGTATCAGTCTGAAATAATGATATCTAAAATAAATTCTTGATATCAATATTCTTGACAATCAATTAGTGAGCTCAAAATTAACATTTTGCTCTCAAATATTTCATTTTTGCTATCAAGAATTGAATTTTCGATCTCAAAAAATCAATTTTAGATATCTTTAAATCATTTTTGATATCAATAAAAATTTCTTGATATCTCTAAATATTTATTGATATCAAAAATTATTTTTTCAGATCAAGAATACATTTAGAGATATCAAGAATACAATTACAGATAGCAAAAATGAATTCTTGATATCAAAATATGGATTTATTGAGATCAAAAATTAATTCTTAACATCAGAAAATCAATTTTTGAGATCAAAAATTAATTCTTGATATCAATAATTCAGTAATAAATGTGAAAACGGCATTCCATACTATGGGAACAAACACAGATCGGTATTTTAAATGAACCAGGTTCGTCCAAAGAAAATGGGCCAGCTGGACTTGTGTTCGCTTGTTAACACGATAACTTAAAAACTCCTGCAAGGATTTTGATGAAACTTGGTGTGTAGCTTCTATTAGAATAAACACAGATCGCTATTGTAGATGGACCAGGTTTGTATAAGGAAAATGGACCAGCTGGACTTGGAAAATTTCAGCTCTTGATTTTCTATTGTTAATACGATATCTCAAGAACAACTGCAGGGTTTTAATGAAACTTGATGTGTAGCTTCTTTGGGCACTAACAAGGATCGGTATTGTCAATGGGTTACGTTGGCCCAAGGATAATGAACCAAATGGACTTTGAAATTTACCAAATCCTGAAAATTATTCAGCATCGGAATGAGTTTGTTAACACGGTATCTCAAGAACAACTGGGGGGATTTTAATGAAACTTGGTGTGTAGCTTCTATGGGAACAAACACAGATCGGTATAGTAAATGGGCCAGATTCGTCCAAGGAAAATGCACAACTGGACTTGAAAAATTTCAGCTCTTGATTGACTATTGATGGCGGTGTTTAACTGATGGGGGGGGGGGGGCTGTGGGGAATATGTGGGCTATGCACACTGTTCTAGTTTAAATGTAGCAGGATAACCTTCCACATAATTTGGTGAGGAAGGCAGTGTGGCGTTGTGGACAGCGCGTGGGCTTTGTCATCAGGAGGGCCTGAGTTCGAACCCCGCTTTAGAATTTTTTTTTATTTTCTCCCATCACTGGTTTTTGTAAGCTCTCACAGAAGCGTTGTAGCTTCAGACAATAATTTTTATAAAAAAAACTTGAGCAAAATTATATGAAAACTTCAGAGATATATATATATATATATATATATATATATATATATATATATATATATATATATATATATATATATATATATATATTCTTTCGTTTCTTTGTAATTTTCCTTTCTTCCCTCCCTTTCGGTAACCCAAGTAGATCTTGAGTGGACTAATGTTATTTTTGTTGTCAGTTCGGCAAAAACTGGCCAAATAAACGGATATTATTGAGAGAGACACAAGCAATGCTGCTCGTCCCGATTCGTCCGATTACTTTGGAGAGCACTGTTGACCCCGAGGCCTTCTACCAAATCTAAAAATGTGTCAAAGTTTGTCGGTTTCTCCTTTCATGTTTATTATGTCTTCTTCTTCTTCTTCTTCTTCTTCTTCTTCTTCTTCTTCTTCTTCTTCTTCTTCTTCTTCTTCTTCTTCTTCTTCTTCTTCCTAGTGTTATTATTAGTATTATTATTATTATTATTATTATTATTATTATTATTATTATTATTATTATTATTATGCTCCGCTTGACAAATGTCAGCGGAGCATATAGTGTTTGACTTGTGCGTCTGTCCGTCCGTCTGTCTGTGTGTACGTTACGCTTTAGGTACCAAGTTTTGTGGATCGCACTGTAGCGTAGCTATTTGGCCGGCAACTTTTTCGTTTTTGGAATATTGTTCCCAGTATATTGAAGTTGTGCAGGACGTCGTCCGTTTGTCCGACAAGGCGTTTATTCGGTCGAAATTGGCTTTTGAACTTAGTCAATTTACCGCAGTTCGGTGCTCGTTACTAAGTCCGTGGTTATTCATTCTTTCTTCAGGAAGAATCACATCCCTCAAACTAAGATTATGTCACTGACTATCCGCTAGGCGAGCCATTCGTGCTCCGATCGGACACACCTCTAGTTATTATTATTGCGTTGTTATGGAACAGCTGACCTCTGTTGAGATCTAGCTGCTATGTATAAACACAAAACGGATGGAGAGTTTAAAAACTAGTTCCACTCTGTTATGACTGATATTTTCGCGGAATCCCCAGTGGGTCTGTGGAGTAAAAAGGTACAATACACAACAGACCGAACCCAGTGTTGCCACATTATACTTTTTAAAAGTATTATACTTTTTTTACCAACCCCGAAATTTTTCTTTTTTTTTTTTTTTACTTTTTTTACTTTTTATACTTTTTTTGCCGAAAATTTATATTTGTTTTACTTTTTATACTTTTTCTTACCAGCTGTAACGAAATCTCAATGGAAACTTTAATCTACTCTGTGTCTCTATTATTCATTTCCTTATATATATGTAAATTAATGTATTTATCAGCCCCCGCCGTGGGACTATAGTTTTCGGGTCTGTCTGTTCGTCTATCGACACCTTTTTTGTTAACTCACTCAAGCCTACATTTTTCGACCGATTGTTAAGATATTCTATATATGGGTAGTACTGGAACGAACAAGGATCGGTCCTGTAAATGAGCCATGTCGGCCCAAGGACATTGGCCCAACTGAACTTCACAAATTTCCAAATCCTTACTCAGTTAAATGAGTTTGTTAAGACACTCAAGCGTACATTTCTGGATCGATTGTTGAAATATTTTACATATAGGAAGTATTGGAACCAACAAAGGTCGGTATTGTAAATGAGCCCTATCGGCCCAAGGACATTGGCCCAGCTGAACTTCAGAAATTTTCACAACCCTTACATACTGGAATGAGTTTGTTAACACACTCAAGCCTACATTTCTGCATCGGAACGGAACCGCCGAAGAACAAAAATGATTATTATTGTTGTTGTTATTATTACTTGTGTTGATGTCGCAGGAGGACGGCCACACGCCGCTGCACATTTGTGCATGGGAGGGCGATGAAACACTGGTCAAGTACCTGCACTCCATGAAAGCCAATGCCAACACCCCGGACAAGGTGCGTGCTGCTCGGGGAGGGGGGAGGGGAGGGGAGCTGGGTGGAGGGTGCGGCTTGAGGTGAGGACTGAATCTGAGCGTAGTATCCGCACGTACATGTCACCGGGTTTGTTTGACAACGTATATCTTAAATTATTGATACATGTTTATTATAGACAGCTTGAATGTTGATTGACAGCGTGTACTTTGATTGATTGGCAGGGTGTACTTTGATTGATTGGCAGAGTGTACTTTGATTGATTGGCAGGGTGTACTTTGATTGATTGTCAGGGTGTACTTTGATTGATTGGCAGGGTGTACTTTGATTAATTGTCAGGGTGTACTTTGATTGATTGACAGCGTGTACTTTGATTGATTGGCAGGGTGTATTTTGATTGATTGACAGCGTGTACTGTGATTGATTGACAGCGTGTACTTTGATTGATTGGCAGCGTGTACTTGATTGATTGACAGCGTGTACTTTGATTGATTGGCAGCGTGTACTTGATTGATTGACAGCGTGTACTTTGATTGATTGACAGCGTGTACTTTGATTGATTGGCAGCGTGTACTTGATTGATTGACAGCGTGTACTTTGATTGATTGACAGCGTGTACTTTGATTGATTGACAGCGTGTACTGTGATTGATTGACAGCGTGTACTTTGATTGATTGGCAGCGTGTACTTGATTGATTGACAGCGTGTACTTTGATTGATTGGCAGGGTGTACTTTGATTGATTGGCAGGGTGTACTTTGATTGATTGGCAGCGTGTACTTGATTGATTGACAGCGTGTACTTTGATTGATTGGCAGGGTGTACTTTGATTGATTGGCAGGGTGTACTTTGATTGATTGACAGCGTGTACTTTGATTGATTGATTGGTTGATTGATTGACAGCTTGACAGGACGCCGCTGCACATCGCGGCTGAGCGCGGCCACACCCACATCGTGGAGGTACTCGTCGATAAGTACCGCGCCAACATCTCAGCCAGGACCAAGGACGGAAGTACCCTGATACACATAGCGTCACAGAACGGCCACCCCGACACGGCGCTCGCTTTCCTCAAGAAGGGCGTCCCACTGCACATGCCCAACAAGGTCAGCACATTTCAACCACCCACCCCTCCCTCCTCCCCTCTCCACCCCCCCCCCCCCTTTAGCGTCACAGAACGGCCACCCCGACACGGCGCTCGCTTTCCTCAAGAAGGGCGTCCCACTGCACATGCCGAACAAGGTAAGCACATTTCAACCAACCACCCCTCCCCTCCCCCTCCCCTCCCCTCCCCACCTCCTCCCCCTCCCCCCACCTTCAATCACCCCCTTCCCCCTATCATTGCGGTTTCAGCGAGAGAAAACTCACGTAATACACCTCGGACCTCGGTGTTTACATTAATGAAGCACTATGACTTACACAAAGGTTTCATTTATTTTACTTAAGAGTAATGCTATAACTGTGACTGTAATAAAAATGCCTATCACGTGAGTGACAGAAAGGGGGGGGGGAGGGGTAGAGGTACGGGACAATTACAGCTCAGGCGAGGCTCTCGTTCATCACTGTGCAACATAACAATGTAGTCATTGAAACACCACATATGCATTCATTGTGCTAGATCGGGGAAAAACAAAAGCATGCGGAATCCAGTTTAAAAAAACAACAACAAAAACCGGGCAGTACTGAATCTGGCTGCTTTAATCACCACATGAAGTAAAAGGCGCAGTTGTTTGGAATGGTTGTTGTAGGAGGGCGCCATCTGTCTGCACGCGGCGGCACAAAAAGGTCACGTGGCCGTCATCAAAGCCTTGCTGCTCAAAGGGGCCCCCATCGACGCCAGGACAAAGGTCAGTGCCCCCCCCCCCCAGCGCCCCGCGCTAACAGTCAGTAGTAGTAGTAGTAGTAGTAGTAGTAGTAGTAGTAGTAGTAGTAGTAGTAGTAGTAGTAGCAGTAGTGGTAGTCACAATAGGAGGAGGAAGAAAGAGTTACCGCACCAAGATCGGCCGCTTTTCACAGTCACAGTAAAAAATACACATATGTCTTTTGTTATCATGGAAGTTTCTGACGAGCTTTAACGTCTCTTAAAGACTGACAGAGTAAGTTTTTTTCCCCACTGTTGGAGGGTATTTACTATAGATTTAAACCACGTGACTTTGTGTTGCCAGGACAACTACACGGCGCTGCACGTGGCTGTGGAGTACTGTAAACCACTGGCCATACAGACGTTGCTTGGCAACGGCGCAAAGGTACGTCATAGATGACGCGTGCTGCTTCTGTTGCGTCGTTCTGTTATTTTATATTGATAACATATGACAGACCACTTCGGGATATTGTTTCTAATACCTGAAAAAAAACTTTTTCTTGAGCCTATAAACTCAATCAATCTTACCTTACAGATAGACTTTGATGGAAGAAAGAAAGTACACTGTGTGTAATGTTGGTTTGGCTTAAGGTTGAGATCAAAGGAGGGCCGGATAAGGAAACGCCATTGCACATAGCGGCGAGGATCAAAGACGGTGAGCGCTGCGCGGAAATGCTCGTCAAGAGTGGCGCCAACGTCAACGCCACGAAGGAGGTAAAACTAGGCCAAAGTTCTGAAGGGATTAGCTCAAAAGAGTAAAGTGATTAGCTTAAAGTACTCAAGTGGTAAACCCAAAGTATTAAAGCCTAAAGTACCACTTTAAATGTACTTAGCCCAAAGTTTTAGCCCAATTTTTCACTAATTAACTGTCCAGTTCGCGCTTTACGATTTACCTCAGTCTATGGCTAACCCAGGAATGAAGTTGTTGGCAGGAAACCAAGTATGATGGTGAACTAAAATAACTGACGATTACCAGTCAAACGCCGGGCCGTTAAGAGGAGTGGTGTTTGTATACAGAAGAGGGCTGTGTAGGGGAGTGGTGTTTGTATACAGAAGCGGGCTGTGTAAGGGAGTGGTGTTTGTATACAGAAGCGGGCTGTGTAGGGGAGTGCTGTTTGTATACAGAAGGCGGGCTGTGTAGGGGAGTGCTGTTTGTATACAGAAGCGGGCTGTGTAGGGGAGTGGTGTTTGTATATAGAGGCGGGCTGTGTAGGGGAGTGGTGTTTGTATACAGAGGCGGGCTGTGTAGGGGAGTGGTGTTTGTATATAGAGGCGAGCTTTGTAAGGGAGTGGTGTTTGTATACAGAGGCGGGCTGTGTAGGGGAGTGGTGTTTGTATATAGAGGCGGGCTGTGTAGGGGAGTGGTGTTTGTAGACAGAAGCGGGCTGTGTAGGGGAGTGGTGTTTGTATATAGAGGCGGGCTTTGTAAGTGAGTGGTGTTTGTAGACAGAAGCGGGCTGTGTAGGGGAGTGGTGTTTGTATATAGAGGCGGGCTTTGTAAGGGAGTGGTGTTTGTATACAGAGGCGGGCTGTGTAGGGGAGTGGTGTTTGTATATAGAGGCGGGCTGTGTAGGGGAGTGGTGTTTGTATACAGAGGCGGGCTGTGTAGGGGAGTGGTGTTTGTATACAGAGGCGGGCTGTGTAGGGGAGTGGTGTTTGTATACAGAGGCGGGCTGTGTAGGGGAGTGGTGTTTGTATACAGAAGCGGGCTTTGTAACGGAGTGGTGTTTGTATACAGAAGGCGGGCTGTGTAAGGGAGTGGTGTTTGTTTGCAGAACGGGGAGACGGCGCTACACATCAGCGCGAGGCACGGCCACCTCAAGATGGTGCAAGCACTCCTCAACGACGGCAGCGACCCCATGTGGCAGTCCAAGGTAACTCCCGATAACTCTTACCATCGCAGCACCGGTCTGTCTGCTGTATGTTTGACTAGCCTATGAAAGCCTATAAGGCCACTACCACACAGCACGTATAGCATATCTGTTGCATAAACACAGCTCAATCGCACTTGTGCAATAATGCTCATCTGCTGCCCAAATATGACAAAATCATTGCATATGATATTCATGGCTCATCCACACAGTGTACAAGTACATTATGAACCCATTTTGAAGGACTACTTTCTGCGCACAAATTTATTTTAAAAGGATTAAGCTAAAACAAAAGCACACACAGAAGAATGGCAATCACTTCAGGTTTACGTACTCATTAGCTTGTTGTCACTCTTTTTAGCAGAGAATTTCTACGTCGCCAGTCTTTTCACAATGCACTTGTAGACAGACTGTAGACCTGCTATGCCTTTTGCATGGCTGTGTCCGGTGGGTCGTCGGAATACCACCACAGCATAGTCGCCGTTGAGTTATGGTTATGCTACAGATATGCTATAGCTGTGCCACGTGTTGTGTGGTAGTGGTCGGTCGCAGTAGCCTTATAGGCTTTCGAACTAACCACATTTCTGCAGTACGCATTTTTGTGACTTGTTTAGTGTGTGTTCAAATGCACCCTGTGACGCGCTGTTGTCCGTGACGGTCATTACACTGGACGGGAAATAGGGGCTAAGATGGCGGCATTGTTTTTGGATATGTTTGCAGAGTGGCGAGACAGCTGTGCATGTGGCGGTGCGTTACTGTCACCTCAATGTCGTGCAGGCGCTGCTCAAGTATGTGGAGATGCACCGCTCACACCTCGATGCCGTCATGCTGGTCAACCTCCAAAACCAGGTAAGCTTTCATGCTGGTCAACCTCCAGAACCAGGTAACCGCTCGTGCTGGTCAACCTCCAGCACCAGGTAAACTCTCATGCTGGTCAGCCTCCAGAACCAGGTAACCGCTCGTGCTGGTCAACCTCCAAAACCAGGTAACCCCTCATGCTGGTCAACCTCCAGAACCAGCTAACCCCTCATGCTGGTCAACCTCCAGAACCAGGTAACCCTTCATGCTGGTCAACCTCCAAAACCAGGTGAGCTTTCATGCTGGTCAACCTCCAGAACCAGGTAACCGCTCATGCTGGTCAACCTTCAAAATCAGGTAACCGCTTGTGCTGGTCAACCTCCAACCTCATGTTGATCAACCTCCAAAACCAGGTAACCGCTCATGCTGGTCAACCTCCAGAGCCAGGTAACCGCTCGTACTGGTCAACCTCCAGAACCAGGTAAGCTCTCATGCTGGTCAACCTCCAGAGCCAGGTAACCGCTCGTACTGGTCAACCTCCAGAACTAGCTTATCCCTCATGCTGGTCAACTTCCAGAACCAGGTATCCGCTCATACTGGTCTACTTCCAGAGCCAGGTAACTCCCTAATGCTGGTCAACCTCCATCCTCTTCCTGGTCAACCTCCAGAACCACTTCCTAGTGCTGGTCACCTGCGGCTTTATGCTTTTCAGCCTGCAGAACAATCTACTGTACCTCGTGCGTCTTTTTTGAAGGGGACTGTGCCTCGTGTGTTTTAGGAAGGGGAGACGCCGGTTCATTATGCTGCAGAAATCAAGAAATCACAGGCTCACCACGAGTTTGAAGACACTGATTTAATCCAGCTCATTCTAAAATACGGCGGAGATACCAATATATCAACTAAACTGGTATGACCAACTTAGTTTAACTGTACAGAGTGGAAACGAAATTTTAAAAATATTTGAAATGAAAAAACATTTGCTACTTTTCAGTGTTTCATCATTGTATGTTGTAAACAGAAACTGTCTGACAATTATTGAGCCTTTCAGCATTTTTAGAAGAAAAACGGTTGATATGCAATATGTTTTACAGACACTGGAAACGTCAATGCACTTCTGCGCACGCGCGGGGAATGCCGACATCTTGATAGAGATCGTCAAAGACTTGGGGCCAAACAGGACACAGAGTGCCGTCAACAAGCAGGCCAAGGTGAGAGACGTGCAGGACGCGTAGTGTGTGCATGCATACAGCCCGTGTGCTTGCAGTCTGTGTGCTTGTAACATGCGTGCCCGTAGTCTGTGTGCTTGTAGCCTGTGTGCCCGTAGTCTGTGTGCTTGTAGCCTGCGCGGGTGCAGTCTGTGTGTTTGTCGTCTATGTGCTTGTAGCCTGTGTGTGTAGTCTGTGTGCTTGTAGCTTGCGTGTTTGTAGTCTGTGTGCTTGTAGCCTGTGTGCTTGTAGCCTGTGTGCGTGTAGTCTATATGCTTGTAGTCTGTGTTCTTGTAGCCTGTGTGTGTAGTCTGTGTGCTTGTAGCTTGCGTGTTTGTAGTCTGTGTGCTTGTAGCCTGTGTGCTTGTAGCCTGTGTGCGTGTAGTCTGTATGCTTGTAGCCTGTGTGCATGTAGCCTGTGTGCTTGTAGTCTGTGTGCTTGTAGCCCGCGTGCTTGTAGCCTGTGTGCGTGTAGTCTGTGTGCTTGTAGCCTGCGTGCTTGTAGCCTGCGTGTTTGTAGTCTGTGTGCTTGTAGCCTGTGTGCTTGTAGCCTGTATGCGTGTAGTCTGTATGCTTGTAGCCTGTGTGCATGTAGCCTGTGTGCTTGTAGCCTGCGTGCGTGTAGTCTGTGTGCTTGTAGCCAGCGTGTTATCAGAGCTTTTATTGGTTGTTCCCCTGTGCGTTTCTAGGCAGTGTGCCATTAACCAGTGTAGTGTGAGCGAGTGCGTTGTTAGCCGTGTGCTGTTGACCAACGTGTTGTTATCCAGTTCGCTGTTGGCCAGTGCGCTCGTTGCCATTGTGTTGTCATTAAGTGCGCTGTTAGCTAGTGTGTCGTTTGTCAGTGCACTGCTAGCCAGTGCGCCGTTAGCCAGTTGCTGTTTGTCGGTTGACCTTACAAGAGATGTTAAGTTCAAGCCTTGAAAGTTAATTAGATAACCCAAAGCCTGCATACACACTATCTGGTAAAAGGATCGTTATCTGTGCAGTGTGGGTACCTGGGGAGGGTAGAAGGAGAGGAGTGCTGTTTTTCTCAGCAACATGGTAGAAGCTGTACATTACATACTGAACCTTGTGTGACTTTGAGTGAGGGTAGAGGGAGATTTAGGGGGAAAGTGCTGCTTTTCTCAGTTATGTGATAGAAGCTGTACACTCTATGCTGAGCGTTGCGTGACTTTAAGTGTGTATATCTGGGAAGGAGGGTGGGGTGAGGGGAGAAGCTGTGCATTACATTCTGAGCGTTGCGTGACTTTCAGAACGGCTGGTCGCCGCTGCTCGTAGCCAGTGAACAAGGCCACGTGGAGATACTGAGGATTTTACTGCAGCATAACGCGCGTGTCGACGTCTTCGATGAGGTCAGTGATGCGTCACTTCCTGTCGTAACGTGCCAACTATTTAGGCTGCATGTTATTTGTGAAGTACTGTATTGAGGATCGTGGTTTGGCCCGTTCTACGACTTTCAATTTTTCCTTTATTGATAAGCAGGGAATGTTCATTATGATGACTTGAAAAATTATACACACTTGCGTTTTAAGTGGGCATGTTCTTTGCCTGTGACCTTGACTGACACTGTTCTTTCTTAAGAAAATTCATTATGCGAGAACTTTTGTAATGTGTTCAAAAGTCGAGGCTAAATTTGGGGAGTGCGTGCGTGTGCGCGCGTAGCTCTGTGTTTGCGCAGGCGCATTCCCCAAATGCCGCCTCATCATTGCAGCACGGCAAGGCGGCGCTGCACCTGTCGGCGGAGAACGGCCATGAGGAGGTGGCGGACCTGCTGCTGCAGCACAAGGCCTTCGTCAACGCCAAGTCCAAGGCGGGCATCACGCCCACCCACCTGGCGTTCTTTGCCTGTGACCTTGACTGACACTGTTCTTTCTTAAGAAAATTCATTATGCGAGAACTTTTGTAATGTGTTCAAAAGTCGAGGCTAAATTTGGGGAGTGCGTGCGTGTGCGCGCGTAGCTCTGTGTTTGCGCAGGCGCATTCCCCAAATGCCGCCTCATCATTGCAGCACGGCAAGGCGGCGCTGCACCTGTCGGCGGAGAACGGCCATGAGGAGGTGGCGGACCTGCTGCTGCAGCACAAGGCCTTCGTCAACGCCAAGTCCAAGGCGGGCATCACGCCCACCCACCTGGCCTCGCAGAACGGCCACACCAAGCTCGTCAGGCTTCTCATCGAGAAGTACCTAGGCTCGGTCGATGCCCTCTCCTTGGTATGTACCATTGGCCGATCCGGCGGGGGGAGGGGGGAGTAGTACCTGAAATTACTTTAAAGTGAAGTGATAACTCCTCTACACCCTACCCGCCATCCCGAACCTCATACCCATGGAAATCCTTGTGGAGTATGGCATGTACTTAGTGGAGTTTGATTAATTTGAGTGGGGGTAGGGGTGTGGGTAGGCGATGCTTTTGTTGACCAGTGCACAAGTAATCGCCACTGGCTGGACATGACGCAGCATTGTCTGTGCCTCTGCAGCACTAGGTATTGATTTTACTCAGCTGTTGTTTTCACTTTTAAGTGGGTCGTCTGCTATCTTGTATTTTGGCAAGCGGTTCACCATTTGGCATAGAAATGTCCCTTCGGCCCCCTGCCCTCCTACCGAGGTTAGTCTTTCACTGGACAGTGATAAAGACTGTCTGACTTATGTTTTTGGATCGATGATAATGCACGAAAACAAGGTGTACATCATGGATGAAAGTCTTCTTTGGGTACCGTCGCGCACCGCGAAAGTGGTAAAAGGGTTAGGGTTGCGTTCAGAGTCAATATTACCTACATCAGAAGGCTAGGCGAGGAGGGGTGGAGGGGGTGGAGGGGGTAGTGGTAACTGAAACCAGAAAAAAAATGGTAAGGTGGCGACCACCTTCCAGACTCGGGTAAAAAAAAAACACCACGGTAAACGTGTCTGTAGTGGCCGCTTTCAAGATCCGGATAAAAATTAAACCTGCATGGAGTTAAACTTGCCTGTCGTGACCCGGATAAAAAAAGACGTAGATTGTAAGCCTAGTTTATAGTAACCACATTCCACGTCGCTAAACTTGGACTCTGACGTATTTCTTTCTAGTGCTCATGATCGAGGCTGTAAACCCCTCCCCCCTGCGTCCCACTTACGTTTTATCAGGATTTGGAGACATGAGGGAGGAATATGAACCCCTTTACCCACAATTCAAAAATCGAAATCTATTGATATGGTTTTCGCCGAAAAGTTGTTCTGTGTATAGGAGTTTTTGCTTACAAAAACAAAAAAGGCAACGGCTTGCTAATAAAATTATGTAACAATAAAATACATAAAATATAAAGGCTGGGATATGTTCAAAATAGAGCAATCATGAAATAGATCATGAGCCATTATGAAATATCAACCCTTGGTTTATTTATTACTTTTGAAAAAATATTGAGACGGAAACTGAGGTGACGTCATTGAAAGTGGTGCGTAAGGAATGATGCGGCGATTATGAGCTATTGGGTGCTAGTCTATGTGTGACGTCAGCGTAAATGGTGTTGTCGCTGGTTGGTGTTCCAGACAAAGAAGACACCGCTGCATATGGCAGCGCAGAACGGGCAGATGGAGGTGTGCAACATCCTGCTCAAGATGAAAGCAGACGCCAACGCCACGGACGTGGTACGTCACCAGACACGTGTCCTCCATTTATTTGGTGAATTCTCTCCGTTGTATCCTCGGCTAATGGTTGCACAGATAAACATTATTACTACTGCAACCTGATCGATTCCCAAGTCAGTAGTTTTCAGTGTTGACCTCAGCGCAAACCCTAGTTAAGTAACGAAGCATATATTGATTTATTTTGAGTCAACAGGAAGATATTGTTGACCTGAGTTGGTGGCCCCTAATACTTCGTGTTAACCCAAAATAGATCAGTACCAGCTTAGTGTTCTTTTTAAGCTTCGGGTCATCACGTGAGATTTAAGCGTGATGAGATTTTGAAGTGTTCGATGTACTGGTTGAAGTGGGATCTTTTTCCCACAGCACGGTCAGACACCGCTCCATCTGGCGGCGGAGAACGATCACTCAGATGTCGTCAAATTGTTCCTGAAGCATCGACCTGAGCTCGTCGGTATGGCGAATACGGTATGTACATGTGCGCATGCGTGTGTGCGCTCTGGCGTGTGTGCTCATGCGTGTATGATAGCGTTACCGAGGTTCTGATGTGTGTGCGCATGCGTGTATGATGGCAATAGCGAGGCTGTGGCGTGTGTGCGCATGCGTATATAATGGCAATAGGGAGGCTGTGGCGTGTGTGCGCATGCGTGTATAATGGCAATAGCGAGGCTGTGGCGTGTGTGCGCATGCGTGTATAATGGCAATAGCGAGTCTGTGGCGTGTGTGCGCATGCGTGTATAATGGCAATAGCGAGGCTGTGGCGTGTGTGCGCATGCGTGTATAATGGCAATAGCGAGGCTGTGGCGTGTGTGCGCATGCGTGTATGATAACGATATCGAGGCTGTGGCGTGTGCGCATGCGTTTATGACAGCGATAGCGAGGCTCTGGTGTGTGTGCGCATGCGTGTATGATAACGATATCGAGGCTGTGGCGTGTGCGCATGCGTTTATGACAGCGATAGCGAGGCTCTGGTGTGTGTGCGCATGCGTGTATGAGTGATAGCGAGGCTCTGGTGTGTGTGCGCATGCGTGTATGATAGCGATATCGAGGCTGTGGCGTGTGTGCGCATGTGTGTATGAGCGATAACAAGGCTCTAGCGCGTGTGCGCATACGTGTATGATTGATAACGAGGCTCCGGCGTGTGTGCGTATGCGTGTATGATAGTGATTCCAAGACTCTGGCTACGAGTCTGTAGCGTGTGTGCGCATGTATGTTCGACAACGACACCAATACGAGGCTATGGCGAGTGTGCGCATGCGTGTACGACCATAATACAAGGCGGAAGCGAGTGTGCGCATGTGCGTGCGTTAGGGTCCTCAGGACGAATGCATGACTTACAGTCACGTAGACGTCATAGACACCGTTTTATGTAAATATAAAAAAAATATACAAACAGGAATTTTGAAAAGTAAATATTGATGACTTTTGGCTGTACTTAAGTGTGCCAATAGAGTAGCTGATATTCATGTGACAATTTGCTGGTAACTTTCTATTTCCTGTTTAGAATTTGCAACGTAAACTCTTTTAAGAATCTAAGCATAGAAAGTAGATCGGTGTGTGTTTTTCATGGTATAGTCAACTCTGATTCGTTGTACTTCCCCGATTTTTTTTCAATTTAAATTGTATTTCAGAATGTGTCGATTCTACAGCTCTGGTTTGTTTTAACCTTTAACCTTTGCTCTACCTTTTCTCCTGCTCACAGGACAAGGCAAGTGCTTTCGGTTTATCTGTGTCATATGTGTGACGTCATGTGTGAAATCATGTGTGAAGTCATGTGTGAAACCATGTGTGTGAAATCATATGTGTGAAATCATGTGTGAAGTCATGTGTGAAATCATGTGGGTGAAATCATATGTGTGAAGTCATATGTATGAAATCATGTGTGAAATCATGTGTGAAATCACGTGTGAAATCATATATGTGTGTGAAGTCATATGTGTGAAATCATGTGTATGAAATCATATGTGTGAAGTCATGTGTGAAATCATGTGTGTTAAATCATATGTGTGAAATCATGTTTGTGAAATCATATGTGTGTGAAGTCATGTGTGAAATCATATATGTGAAACCATATTGTGACGTTACATGTGTGAAATCTTTTGTGTGAAGTTATATGTGTGAAATCTCACATGTGAAATCATATGTGTGAAATCATTTGCGTGAAATCCTGTGTGAAGTCATGTGTGAAATCATGTGTGTGAAACCATACGTGTGTCTTTATTTCCTTAGATTTGAAATTTTTTTTGTTACATGAAATTTGTGTACTAAAAGGTATTACAGTTAATTATTCCTTATGTAACTGATTGTTCTTTTTTATTTATTTTATTTTGGTAGTTTTTTTTCCGCAATTATAAGTGTAGTTATTTGTGATTTAAACAAAGATTGTTAAATTGCACGCTAGTCATTAATATTTATGTTTAAGTTATCCTGTTTTGTGAAGACCACTTAGCACACTCGTATACCTTCCTTTGTCTCCCAAACTCTCACTGTAGCTTCATATGAGTAGTGGGGGGGGGGGGGGCGGGAGGATGTAGGAATCTGTCATTTTCACGCAGCATGCAAATGACACGTGATTGTTGCTATGTAATTATGAATAAGAACAAAAAAAACTGAATTTTATCCAGACTGTGTCTCTGTTTTGGAACTGAGTAAAAAACATTCCTTTAAATGTTTTCATTTCCGATACAAGATATTCTCATTCTATAGTGAAAAATAATTATGTAACCAGCCAATCATAACGAGTAAGCATTTGTGAGACTTCCGTCCGCCATGTTTGCTAGCGGTATTGTGTGACGTTTTGCACAGAATGGGATGACGTGTGCACACATAGCGGCGTCCAAGGGCAGCGTGGCCGTGATCAAAGAGCTGATGAGATTCAACAAGTTTGTCGTCACCTCAGCCAGAAATAAAGTGAGTGCCGACAGCCAGTGTAGGTTACGCAAATATCGAAGCAAATGATAGAATAGTATACTGCGGTCTATATAGGCTCTTCTTAAAAGATGACTCCTCTTAAACATAAAGATTTGTAGTCAACAGCCTTCTTGCACTTCACCGCTGCTGGTAGAGTATAGCAATATATAGAAGTGATAGAATCTGGTTATAGCAACAATTTAGAGCCGAATGTTTGTAGCCGATAGATCGATGTATTCGCTGGATCTCAGACAGCCTCAGGCGTGTATGTAACAGTGTTACCCGTTTTCAAGTGAAAACTCACTGGATATGAAAACGATTGTTTAGCCCCCAAGCGGTGGCTTTGGCCCCAGGAGTGGAGCTCTTTGTTTGGATGTTGTCCGTCGGTCCGTCTGTCTGTCACTTTTTGATGCTATGTTTTGTCGACGCCGTATCTCTTCAACTATTAGGCAGACTGATTTGTTATTTCACTGGGTGAACAAATATGTCATGTAGATGTGCAACGGCGTATTAATTTTGAAATCGACGAAAAATTAACGAAATGGGAAATTGTCAAAAATGTGACATTTCTCGATGGAACTGAGCGAAAAGGCGGTGTTTTGTCGACGCCATATCTCTTCAACTATGAGGCGGACCGATTTGCTATTTCACAGAGTGCTTGTTTATCCACTTGAATTTGAACACGACAGCTGTTTGTCCCTGTCCGGTAGGGAGCGGCTGTGCTCTCTCCGATGGCTTGTTTATTCAAATATTTGCTTTTTGTTATTATTTTTTTTTTTTTGGCTTCGCAGATGAACAACTCTACATCGCTGCATTTGGCAGCGGGGGGCGGGCACGCGGCCGTGGTGCGGGTGCTGCTAGAAGCGGGGGCCTCGGTCACCGAGGAAAACGCGGTGAGTTCTAAACCACAATCATAGGGGCGGGGAGCGGGGGGGGGGGGGGGCGGGGGGCGGCCACGCTGCCGTGGTGCGGGTGCTGCTGGGAGCGGGGGCCTCGGTCACCGAGGAAAACGCGGCGAGTTCTATACCACAATCATAGGGGCGGAGGATGGGACGGGGGGGAGGGGGTTGCTTGGAAAGGGGGCGGGGGGCGGGCACGCGGCCGTGGTGCGGGTGCTGCTGGAAGCGGGCGCCTCAGTCACCGAGGAAAACGCGGTGAGTCATAAACCACAATCATAGGGGCGGGGGGCGGGGGGAGGGGGTTGCCGGGGGGGGGGCACGCTGCCGTGGTGCGGGTGCTGCTGGAAGCCGGCACTTCAGTCACCGAGGAAAACGCGGCGAGTTCTTAAACTGCAGTCACACCACAGGTGCCATGAAATGTTCAGCTGTTTCATACGATTTAATGTATATACAATTAATGTCGTGCATAGTCACTCAATGTATGATCACCAGAGAGCTTTACACTGATAGGCTGGCCAAGTAAGCTCTGCACCCTAACTTGACTTGCAGGAATGATAATGAATAAGGGCTTGACTGGGGAGGTGGTGCTGATTGGAAGGAGAAAGGTTTTATTGGGAGAAGCCGGTGCTGACTGGGAGGCTGGAGGCATTGATTGGGGGGGAGGAGGTGCTGATTGGGAGAGAGGTGGTGCTGATTGGGAGAGAGGTTGTGTAAGGAAGGTGGTGCTGATTGGGAGGGGGGAGGTGCTGATTGGGAGGGAGGTGGTGGAAGAGAGGAGGTGCTGATTGGTAGAGAGGTGGTGCTGATTGGGCGGGGGAAGGTGCTGATTCGGAGAAAGATTGTGGGAGGGAGGTGGTGCTGATTGGGAGGAGGGAGGTGCGGATTGGGGGGGAGAGGTGCTAATTGGGGGGAGGGGCAGATTGGGGGGGGTGCTGATTGGCAGGAAGGAGGTGCTGATATTTTCATAAGGCACTAATATTACTGCTTGCTGTGTGTGTTGTGTGTGCTGTAGGACGGCATGACGGCGCTGCACCTGGCGGCCATGCACGGCCACATCATCGTGCTCGACGTGCTCAAGAGCGAAGTGTCCTTCAAAGCCACCAGCACAAAGGTGAGTGTCCCTGAAATCAGCGAGCTCGGAGGTGAGTGTCGCTGAAATCCACGAGCACGGAGGTGAGTGTCCCTCAAATCCACCAGCAAGGAGATGAGTGTCCCTCAAATCCACCAGCACGCAGGTGAGTGTCCTTCAAAGCCACCAGCACAAAGGTGAGTGTCCCTGAAATCCACGAGCACGGAAGTGAGTGTCCATGATAACCACGAGCACGGAGGTGAGTGTCCCTCAAATCCACGAGAACGGGGGTGAGTGTCCCTGATAACCACGAGCACGGAGGTGAGTGTCCCTGAAATCCACGAGCACGGAGGTGAGTGTCCCTGAAATCCACCAGCACGGAGGTGAGTGTCCCTGAAATCCACGAGCACGGAGGTGAGTGTCCCTGAAATCCACGAGCATGGAGGTGAGTGTCCCTGAAATCCACCAGCATGGAGGTTAGTGTCCCTCAAATCCACGAGCACGGAGGTGAGTGTCCCTGAAATTCACGAGCACGGAGGTGAGTGTCCCTGAAATCCACGAGCACGGAGGTGAGTGTCCTTGAAATCCACCAGCACGGAGGTGAGTGTCCCTGAAATCCACGAGCACGGAGGTGAGTGTCCCTCAAATCCACCAGCACGGAGGTGAGTGTTCCTGAAATCCACCAGCACGGAGGTGAGTGTCCCTCAAATCCACGAGCACGGAGGTGAGTGTCCCTGAAATCCACGAGCATGGAGGTGAGTGTCCTTCAATGTCACCAGCAAACAGGTGAGTGTCCCTCAAAGCCACTAGCATAGAGGTGAGCTTCCCTTAATGCTATGAGCACAGGAGTGAGTATCAAAGGCGCTAGTACACAATGTCTGCGAGGAAAAAACACAATATTTGTTTTTTTCGTATGGAGTAAGAGTTAAAAGACGACATATTTACGATGCATTGTTCAGCCTTCTCTCTCCTGTAAAATGCTAGTTGCTGTCATTTCAAAGGCTATGCCGGAAATGTGCAGATTTTCATCCTGTCAGAATTCTGAAAGTACAAATATATGCACGAAGTGAGAATTGCTGCTCCAGTAACGAAATAAATCTCAGCTGTCATATTTCACTTTATCCTGAATACGAATTAACGTGAGATTTGTGTTTTGTTTTCAGACCGGCTTTTCGGCTCTGCACGTCGCTGCACACTATGGACAGATGGAAATAGTAAGTTCCTGCTGGTACTGGTTCAGAAGCGTGGGCAGTTCCATAGCTTCGGGGGGAGGGGGGGGGTGGGGGGGGGGGAAAGGCGAGCACAGATAGGAAGCATGTCGTTGAACACTACGGACAGATGAAAATAGCACGTGTCTTCCCGCTGCTACTAAGCATGAAGTTAGTGAGGACGAGTACCCCAGCCTTGTATTCGGGTGGGCAGTGCCATTGTGCCTTGGCCAGTGCTCGGACACTGTCACTCTGGCATTCGAGTGGCATGGCACTGGGTGACACGTACCAAATTATGTCTTTACCCAAGTCTTTTTATGCACTACCCAAGTGTCTCTCGCCCGAATATGTCACTACCTACATTCATGTGTCCTGTGAACTAACTGTGCGTTTTTTTCTGACTAACTATGTAAACCAAGTTCCTGCAATGCTTGTCCCAAATGCTTGTCCCTGAAGCATTTCCCATTATGTCAGACGACACGTGTAGATTGTGTGGTTCTTGCAGACCTTTGGATTATACACCGCAAGCTTTCGTTTTGTGCCCGCCCCCACCCAACTTGCAAAAAAATCGTAATGTGTGACAATATTCGCCAATGCAGTAACCCTAGCTGGTTAAATCGAGACCTAGAAGTAACCTTGGTGACAGTTATGTAATAGAATGTCATGTGCAGTTTGATTGGCTGCCTTTATTGACAGATGTTCGATTGGTTGCAATTTTGTTGGAAGACGTATGATTGGCTGTGCTTGTGTTTGCAGGCGTTTGATTGGCTGCAGTTGTGTTGCAAGGGGTTTGATTGACTGCACTTTGTTGCCAGGCGTTTGACTGGCTGCACTTGTGTTGCCAGGCGTTTGATTGGCTGCACTTGTATTGCAAGGGGTTTGATTGGCTGCACTTGTATTGCCAGGGGTTTGATTGGCTGCACTTGTGTTGCAAGGGGTTTGATTGGCTGCACTTGTGTTAGCAGGCGTTTGATTGGCTGCACTTGTGTTGCCAATGGTTTGATCGGCTGCACTTGTGTTGCCAGGGGTTTGATTGGTTGCGTTTCTTGTGTTGACAGGTGCGTGAGATGTTAACACAGGTGCCCGCTACGGTGAAGAGTGAACCACCCGCCAGCCCTGAGACGGCTGCTGACGTAAGCAGGGTGTAATCAAAGGGTAGCAATAACCTAGGCGGTTTTACTTGTTTGTTTTTTTTTTTTTTGCCACGGTAGCATGAGTAATCCGAGCTATCTTGGTACCTCTTTACACAGCTATATAATGCTGGAAGAAGAGCAGTGGTAATCTGTGAAAAAATATTTTTAGACATCGGGAGCGAAATAGTGCAAGTTTATTTTTAGAAATCGGTCCAGTCGTAATAATACCAAGGGAATCCCCATAACCTCGTGGTTATATGATCTACAAACAAAACACATTCACAGACATTTTTTCTCCAGGGTAACAGATGAAATCTATTTTTAAAAGATCTAAAACAGTTAAGGAAAACCTCAGTTTGTGGTTGCGGATCTATAAATGAAATGGATGGGTATTTCGAGGAAACTCACAGGTATATTATGCAGATGTTTTATAGAAGTGTTATTTCGGAAACTGAGCGATTTTGACCTCATTTTCGGACTCTACGTAGTCGTATAAGAGGCAACCACGTGATCTAAACTTTTTCCTACATTTTCATGGTAACAAGTCACATGACAGGTGTTATGTCGTAAACCGTTAGAGAGAGTAATTTCAACCTCATTTTCGGATTCCAACCCCTCTATAGAATGACATAAGGAGATAACTCGTGATCCGAACTTTGACCTATGTTTTCAAGGTCAAAGGTCACGTGATCTGTGTTGTCTCTGGTAAAAGAGGTCGAGCGATGCTAATCTCTTTTTCGGACTCTACAGCCTCGACGGAGTTACACAAGGTGTAACTTAATGATCTGAGCTTCGGCCTACTTTTTCAAAGTCACCGGTCACTTGACCTGTATTATCTCGGAAACCGTTACAGATAGAGCGATTTTGACCTCATTTTCTTACTCTACCACGTTACATTACGGGTAACTTCGTGATCTGAATCTTGGAAACCGTTCAAGATTTGATCTAGCTTTTTAAACTCAATCCACTCCACGGTAAGAGTTTTTCATTTATATATATTGTAGGAGCATAAAATTTGACCTTGACCATGGGTCAAAGTCACATATAGAAAAGGAGATTATCTCGAAAACCGTTGAAATTTTTATCTTATTTTTGGATTCCAACCCCCTCTATGGAATTCATTAAATCCAAAAATTACAGTTGTTTCTATTGCTACCGTTAACTTTAAGTGATTGAATTAATCCTGGCCGCGTACAGGTTTCTGGTCTAGTTTTTTTTTTCCATCATTCGGTTTTATTGGTTTCTTTGTTTAGACTTAAAAACAGAGTAAAAAACAATGAGCAGAATATTGTGATTTTTAATCCGAGGAAGTGAAAAAAGAGATAAAATAGTCTCTAGCTTTTATAAACAATGAGGCACGTCACTCACATTGCAGTATGGCTACACGCCGCTACACCTGGCCTCGCAGTCAGGTCATGAGGGCTTGGTGAGACTCCTCCTCAACTCGCCAGGTGTCGTTGTCGACGCAGCCACTGACGTCATGGTACGTGCGCTAACATTTTAAAGCCGTTGTGCTGTGCTATCGAGGAGTGTATCTCATACAGGCAGCTTCGTATGTGCCATAAATGTGGCACATGACTGTCTTTGTAAGTATTTATAAAAAAAAAAACCAAGTTGGACACTAATTCGTTTCCATTAGATGCTAGTTCGTTACCCGGACGTTAATTTGTTATCACTAGACGTTAATTCATTACCATTAGACAGTAATTCGTTGCCGTTAGACATTAATTGGTTATTGTCAGACAGTAGTTCAGACAGTAGTTCATTACCATCAGACAGTAGTTCGTTACCATCAGACAGCAGTTCGTTACCATCAGACAGTAGTTCGTTGCCATCGTTACCATCAGACAGTAGTTCAGACAGTAGTTCGTTACCATAAGACAGTAGTTCGTTACCATCAGACAGTAGATCGTTGCTATCAGACAGTATATCGGTACCATCAGACAGTAGTTCGTTACCACCAGACGGTGTTTGTTACCATCAGACAGTAGTTCGTTGCCATCAGACAGTAGTTCGTTACCATCAGACAGTAGTTGGTTACCCTCAGACGGTAGTTCGTTACCATCAAACAGTAGTTGGTTACCACTCAGAACCGGACAAAATGGATTCAATCTTTACACAGTCCGATGACCTTGAAAATGGACTGAGAAATAAGAAATGGAACCAGGCGCTGGGTAACGAATGGAGTGACGTAGTGACCGTGGGTGAGTGAACGAGTGTTTATAGCCCGCTGGCCTGTCTGTTGTGTTGATGGCAGGGATCCATACCGCTCCACCTAGCGGCCCAGGGTGGCAACACGACTGTGGTCAGCTTACTGCTGAGCAAATCCACCAATCAGATTCACCTGAAGGACAAGCGAGGCCGCACCGGCCTTCACCTTGCCGCCGCTAACGGCCACTTAGACATGATCTCGCTGCTCCTCGGCCAGGGCGCTGAGATCAACGGCTTTGATAAGGTAACACCCCTAAGTGTGAAAAAAAGATAACAGGAAATTGAATAAGCAGATTGGATCCATGTGTTTGAAATCGAAGCAGGAATCAAGATTCGAATGTCAGGAAATTCGGATTTGGACGTGAATATGGACGTGAATCTTTCCAGGTTTTTTCAAATGTGAAATCAATTAACGTGAATGGCAATAAAATGATAGAAGATCACTTAAAGATGGTAAATAATTTAAAGAACATCTAGACACTGTTTACTTTTTGGGTACCTTTTACGTTTTGGGTGATGTTTACTTTTTGGTAATGTTTACTTTTTGAGTAATGTTTACCTTTTGAGTAATGTTTACTTTTGGGTAATGTTTACTTGGTCGATAATGTTTACTTTTTGGTAATGTTTACTTGTTGGGTAATGTTTACTTGTTGGGTAATGTTTACTTTTTGGGTAATGTTTACTTTTGAGTAATGTTTACGTTTTGGGTAATGCTTACTTTTTGGGGTACTGTTTACAGAACGGGTGGACGCCGCTGCACTTCGCGGCGAAGGCGGGTCACCTTAATGTGGTCACCCTGCTGATGGAGAGTGGCGCGGGACCCATGCACGAGACCAAGGACTCCAAAGTGGCGCTCAATTTCGCCGCAGCCAACAACCACGCGGACGTGCTGAGCTACCTGCTGAAGAAAGAGCATGACACGCACCGGCTCATGGACGACAAGAAGGTGAGCGCCGCGTGCCTGGGCAGGGGGTGGGGGCGGGGGATGAGGGGGGAGAGGTGGTTGTGATCGCCGCAGCCAACAACCACGCCGACGTGCTGAGCTACCTGCTGAAGAAAGAGCATGACACGCACCGGCTCATGGACGACAAGAAGGTGAGCGCCGCGTGCCTGGTCAGGGGGTGGGGGGGCGGGGGATGAGGGGGGAGAGGTGGTTGTGAACGCCGCAGCCAACAACCACGCCGACGTGCTGAGCTACCTGCTGAAGAAAGAGCATGACACGCACCGGCTCATGGACGACAAGAAGGTGAGCGCCGCGTGCCTGGTCAGGGGGTGGGGGGGCGGGGGGTGAGGGGGGAGAGGTGGTTGTGATCGCCGCAGCCAACAACCACGCCGACGTGCTGAGCTACCTGCTGAAGAAAGAGCATGACACGCACCGGCTCATGGACGACAAGAAGGTGAGGGTCGCGTGCCTGGTCAGGGGGTGGGGTGGAGGCGGGTTGGGGGGGGGTGAGGGGGAGGGGTTGTTATGATCGCCACAGCCAACAACCACGCGGACGTGCTGAGCTACCTGCTGAAGAAAGAGCACGACACGCACCGGCTCATGGACGACAAGAAGGTGAGGGTCGCGTGCCTGGTCGCGGGGGGGGGGGTGGGGGCGGGGGGTGAGGGGGAGAGTTGGTTGTTGCCGTTCTTGAGACGGCCGCACAAAATGTTCATATGACGTCTCATTTTCTTTCTGTCGTGAAACGTTGCACAAAAGCGTCAAGATCTTATTTGCTTCGTGTGGAATTTGCGTATAAGATCGCATTCGATCTCTTGAAATCATGTAAGAAATTTGCATGCAAATACAGAACATTGAAAACTTTTACGTTATGAATTATTTGTTCCTATAGTTTTGTAAACTTCTCTATGCTTTTGTGATTTATTGCAAAAGTAATTCTGATTTGCAAAAATAAGCATATAAAAGCATACAAAAGCAAACGCAAGATAAACTATGTTAACATACTGGTGCGTGAGTTAGTGTGTGTTTGCCCTGATCTCTTTTATTGTAGTTCGTGTTTGCCCTGGTGTCGTGTTTTAGTCCGTATTTGAACTGACGTCTTGCTGTGGTTCGTGTTTGCCCTGACGTCGTGTTGCAGTACGTGTTTTCCCTGATGTCGTGTTGCAGTACGTGTTTGCCCTGACGTCTTGCTGTAGTTCGTGTTTCACCTGATGTCATGTTTTAGTTAATGTTTGACCTGACGTCGTGTTTTAGTTCGTGTTTGACCTGACGTCGTGTTGCAGTTCGTGTTTGACCTGATGGTGCTGGGGAAGATGAACGGCAACAAGTCTATCGAGGAGTTCGTGCTCGTGTCGCACGCGCCCGTGGAGACGGCCGTCAAGCTCTCCAGGCACTTCCGGGTGCTCGCCACCAAGGAGAAGGAGCGCGCCAGGGACATCCTCCTAGCAGGTGACACGCCACCTCCTGTAGCGTAGGGACATCCTCCTAGCAGGTGACACGCCCCCTCCTGTAGCGTAGGGACATCCTCCTAGCAGGTGACACGCCCTCCATCTGTGCTGTAGACATCCTCCTAGCAGGTGACACGCCACCTCCTGTAGCGTAGGGACATCCTCCTAGCAGGTGACACGCCACCTCCTGTAGCGTAGGGACATCCTCCTAGCAGGTGACACGCCCCCTCCTGTAGCGTAGGGACATCCTCCTAGCAGGTGACACGCCCTCCATCTGTGCTGTAGACATCCTCCTAGCAGGTGACACGCCACCTCCTGTAGCGTAGGGACATCCTCCTAGCAGGTGACACGCCCCCTCCTGTAACGTAGGGACATCCTCCTAGCAGGTGACACGCCCCCTCCTGTAGCGTAGGGACATCCTCCTAGCAGGTGACACGCCCTCCATCTGTGCTGTAGACATCCTCCTAGCAGGTGACACGCCCTCCATCTGTGCTGTAGACATCCTCCTAGCAGGTGACACGCCCCCTCCTGTACCGTAGGGACATCCTCCTAGCATCTGACACGCCCCCTCCTGTACCGTAGGGACATCCTCCTAGCAGGTGACACACCCTCCATCTGTACTGTAGACATCCTTCTAGCAGGTGACACGCCCCTCCATCTGTACTGTAGACATCCTCCTAGCAGGTGACACGCCACCTCCTGTACCGTAGGCATCCTCCTACCAGGTGACACGCCCCTCCATCTGTACTGTAGACATCCTTCTAGCAGGTGACACGCCCTCCATCTGTGCTGTAGACATCCTCCTAGCAGGTGACACGCCACCTCCTGTAGCGTAGGGACATCCTCCTAGCAGGTGACACGCCCCCTCCTGTAACGAAAGGACATCCTCCTAGCAGGTGACACGCCCTCCATCTGTGCTGTAGACATCCTCCTAGCAGGTGACACGCCCTCCATCTGTGCTGTAGACATCCTCCTAGCAGGTGACACGCCACCTCCTGTAGCGTAGGGACATCCTCCTAGCAGGTGACACGCCCCCTCCTGTAACGTAGGGACATCCTCCTAGCAGGTGACACGCCCCCTCCTGTAGCGTAGGGACATCCTCCTAGCAGGTGACACGCCCTCCATCTGTGCTGTAGACATCCTCCTAGCAGGTGACACGCCCTCCATCTGTGCTGTAGACATCCTCCTAGCAGGTGACACGCCCCCTCCTGTACCGTAGGGACATCCTCCTAGCATCTGACACGCCCCCTCCTGTACCGTAGGGACATCCTCCTAGCAGGTGACACACCCTCCATCTGTACTGTAGACATCCTTCTAGCAGGTGACACGCCCCTCCATCTGTACTGTAGACATCCTCCTACCAGGTGACACGCCACCTCCTGTACCGTAGGCATCCTCCTACCAGGTGACACGCCCCTCCATCTGTACTGTAGACATCCTCCTAGCAGGTGACACGCCACCTCCTGTAGCGTAGACATCCTCCTACCAGGTGACACGCCCCTCCATCTGTACTCTAGACATCCTTCTAGCAGGTGACACGCCCCTCCATCTGTGCTGTAGACATCCTTCTAGCAGGTGACACGCCCCTCCATCTGTGCTGTAGACATCCTCCTAGCAGGTGACACGCCCCCTCCTGTAGCGTAGGGACATCCTCCTAGCAGGTGACACGCCCCTCCATCTGTACTGTAGACATCCTCCTAGCAGGTGACACGCCCCCTCCTGTAACGTAGGGACATCCTCCTAGCAGGTGACATGCCCCCTCCTGTAACGAAGGGACATCCTCCTAGCAGGTGACACGCCCCCTCCTGTACCGTAGACATCCTCCTAGGAGGTGACACGCCCCCTCCTGTACCGTAGACATCCTCCTAGGAGGTGACACGCCCCCTCCTGTAACGTAGGGACATCCTCCTAGCAGGTGACACGCCCCCTACTGTAGCGTAGGGACATCCTCCTAGCAGGTGACACGCCCCCTCCTGTAGCGTAGGGACATCCTCCTAGCAGGTGACACGCCCCCTCCTGTAGCGTAGGGACATCCTCCTAGCAGGTGACACGCCACCTCCTGTAGCGTAGGGACATCCTCCTAGCAGGTGACACGCCCCCTCCTGTAGCGTAGGGACATCCTCCTAGCAGGTGACACGCCCCCTCCTGTAGCGTAGGGACATCCTCCTAGCAGGTGACATGCCCCCTCCTGTAACGTAGGGACATCCTCCTAGCAGGTGACACGCCCCCTCCTGTACCGTAGACATCCTCCTAGGATGTGACACGCCCCCTCCTGTAACGTAGGGACATCCTCCTAGCAGGTGCCACGCCACCTACTATGACGTAGGGACATCCTTCTAGCAGGTGACATGCCCCCTCCTGTAACGTAGGGACATCCTCCTAGCAGGTGACACGCCCCCTCCTGTAACGTAGGGACATCCTCCTAGCAGGTGACACGCCCCCTCCTGTAACGTAGGTACCCTCCTAGCAGGTGACCCGCCCCCTCCTGTAACGTAGGTACCCTCCTAGCAGGTGACCCGTCCCCTCCTGTAACGTAGGTACCCTCCTAGCAGGTGACCCGCCCCCTCCTGTAACGTAGGTACCCTCCTAGCAGGTGACCCGCCCCCTCCTGTAACGTAGGTAACCTCCTGGCAGGTGACACGTCCTCCATCTGTACTGTAGACATCCTTCCAGCTAGTGACACGCCCTCTCCTGCCCTTTCGGCTTTGTAAAAACAGAAAACAACATCGCCTTTTCATTCTGAGACAGGCTGTTTTTGTGAAGACTAGAGCTCGGTAATAGCAAATTATATTTCAATAAAACATGATTAATTGTACACATGTAGAAGCTGTGATTAGCATTTTGGCCTTCATTTATGGAATAATTATTGTTTACGTGAAATTTCAGCAAGAAATACTTGCATCCTTTATTAACTCTTTATACTTTATATAATTTATACTGTGTGCCAGGTGACGTGTGTGAACCGTCAGCTGTGGATGTTGACTGTGACCTTGGTTGTGATGTGTGACAGGTGACGTGTGTGAAGCCATGGCGACGGAGCTGAACGCCATCGCATCGAGCATCAACACGGCCGGCATGCTTCTCAAGTCGGTCGACTCCCGGGGCATGCCGTTCCTGGACGTGCTGATCGAGTGTGAGCAGAAGGAGGTCGTCTCGCACCCATCGGTGCAGAAATACCTCTCCGAGGTGTGGATGGGACGCCTGAGCCACTGGGCTGGCTGGAAGATGATGATGATGTTCCTAGCCATGCTCTTCGTACCGCCCGTGTGGCTAGCGTGTTCTCTCCCCGTCAAGCATCGCTTTAACCGTGTGCCCGTCATCAAGTTCATGTCTTACCTCGTGTCGCATATTTATCTCATCGGCTTGTATGTGCTGACGATTGTGTACCCGATGAAGCCGATTTGGCAATATCAGCACGATCTCATGCCGCCCTGGTACGAATGGCTGCTGCTATGCTGGTTATCCGGACTACTCGTGTCACAGCTCACCAATCCACAGGACAGGGCCGGCTTAGGCTGGATCAAGGTTGTGGTGATAGCCATCAGCGCCATGGCTGTGTGCATTCATCTGTTTGCGTTCTTATTCAGGGGAAACGACAGGTTACACTGTATGTACGTGCGCAATCAGTTCTTCGCCTTCGCGCTCATGTTGTGCTTCGTGCAGCTTCTCGACTTCCTCTCCTTCCACCATCTGTTTGGCCCCTGGGCCATCATCATACGAGACTTACTGAAGGATCTCACGCGATTTCTCGTTATTTTATCGATTTTCGTCATGGGCTTTACGCTCCATTTGGCCGCTATCTACCAACCCGTCTACAAGCCGCTTGATGGGGACTTATCTCTGGGCGACGGTAATGGGGAGGGCGGAGCGACAACGGAGACGCCACTGGACACGCTCGAACTCCTCTTCTTCGCCCTCTTCGGCCTGGTGGAACCTGAGAACCTGCCGCCCGTGCACCGCAACCCCGTGTGGACGGTGACGCTGATCAAGGCCGTGTTCGGTATGTACCTGGTCGTCACCCTCATCGTCCTCATCAACCTCCTCATCGCCATGATGTCGGACACGTACCAGCGGATCCAGGCTCAGTCCGACACCGAGTGGAAGTTTGGACGCGCCAAGTTGTTCCGGAACATGAACAAGACGTCGGCCACACCGTCGCCGCTCAACCTCGTCACCAAGCTCTTCGTCTACTGCAAGATCCTCTACAAGCACAAAGGTACGCTGCCTCGCTCTGCCTTTTACTCTTTCCTCTGTCCATAATGCAAGCTCAATTTTTTATCCTTTTTTTATGTTGTTGTTCTTTTTTTATCTTCTTCTTTTAAATATATATATATAAACTAAACCCCCCCCCATATGTATATATATATATATATATATATATATATATATATATATATATATATATATATATATATATATATATATATATATATATATATATATATGTATGTATGTATATATGTATATATATATATATACATGGTGAGGGGGGTTTAGTTGTAGGAAAGGGCATATTATAAGGGGCATAGATAGCTCTCTAAAATTCCACATAGTCTTTGTGAGCATTAGGAACATGTCAGTTATGACGGTGGTTACAAAATAATGTCTGGAGGTCAGACAAAATCTTTATAATTTAATAATAAGTTTCCAAAATCCACTTGAGTAACTTCATCAGTGGTTCATATGTGTGTGGACCGGTAACGTCCTTGACCGCTTTACAATGAAGTACGCATAAAGTGCATGGATGTGACCTTGACCGCGGCAGGTGACGTGTGCAGCATGAACGCGCAGCAGTTCATTGACGAGGAAGAGGAGCTGGACAGTGCGGACGGCTTACCGCCAGGTGGCGTTAACGGCATGGCGGGGGGCGGCTTCTTCAACAAGATAATGCGCCGCAGCACGCAGGTCACGCCCGACGAAAGTAAGTACGTCACAAGCACGTCATAAACACGTCACATGTACGTCACGAGCACGTCACACGCAGACAACGCCCGACGAGAGTAAGTACGTCACAAGCACGCCATGACACATGTACGTCACGAGCACGTCACACGCAGACAGCGCCCGGCGAGAGTAAGTACGTCACAAGCACGTCATAACACGTCACATGTACGTCACGCCCACGTTCCACGCAGGCCAAACCCGACGAGAGAAAGTACGTCACAAGCTCGCCATAAACACGTCACATGTACGTCACGAGCACGTCACACGCAGACAACGCCCGACGAAAGTAAGTACGTCACAAGCACGTCATAAACACGTCACATGTACGTCACGAGCACGTCACACGCAGACAACGCCCGACGAGAGTAAGTACGTCACAAGCACGCCATAAACACGTCACATGTACGTCACGAGCACATCACACGCAGACAACGCCCGGCGAGAGTAAGTACGTCACAAGCACGTCATAACACGTCACATGGACGTCACGCCGACGTTCCACGCAGGCCAAGCCCGACGAGAGAAAGTACGTCACAAGCACGCCATAAACACGTCACATGTACGTCACGAGCACGTCACACGCAGACAACGCCCGACGAAAGTAAGTACGTCACAAGCACGTCATAAACACGTCACATGTACGTCACGAGCACGTCACACGCAGACAACGCCCGGCGAGAATTAGTACGTCACAAGCACGTCATAACACGTCACATGTAGTCACGAGCATGTTACACGCAGGTGACGCCCAGCGAGAGTTAGTAAGTCACAAGCACGTCATAAACACGTCACATGCAAATTATAAGCACATTATACATACGTCATATGCACGTCACACCGTCGCATTAACACGCACTTCACAAGCACGCAACAATTCAAGTTCTTCTCTTTTTGCTTAAAATTCATAGTTTTGTCTTGCCTCACCTATTTTTTTAGTTGAACTGGTACGGACCGAGTTCACGACTTTCTAAAGTCAGTTTTTTTTCCTTTGGCCGGTTCATAACACTTGACACATAAAGCTATCATTTATTTATTGATATATTTATAGATGTGTGCATAGTAATAGAATAGTAAATGACGGCTCAAGTAGGTGCAAAAAAAAAAATGAGTCAATATTATGACTGGCAGGTTTCACGGCAACCAGCCGCCAGCGCACGCCCGTTGCCATAGAGACGGTGGTAGACTGGCAGCTGGTGGTTGATAAGTACCACACGATGCAGGGCGTCGAGGTGGCGGACGAGCGGGGACACGAGGCCGACGAGTTCAGCATTGCCGAGTCGGAGAACGTCGCTGTCGAGAAAGAGACGTAAAATGTCCTCGCGCTCTGACACGTCGTCATTTCGCCCCCCCCCAAAAAAAAAACACATTTTGTAGAAATTGTACGCGTATGTGATAGAAACATTGCTACATCCGATGATCTCGTTTTTGGACGGAGCAGATCTTATTGCTTTTGTCATTGATTTTAACGTGTATACAAATATTTCATCAATTTCTTTATTTTGTGCACAAATGGAGGCTTTTTTTAATCTTATTTGTTTCAAAACGAAGCAGTTGTTTTTTTGTTATTTTTTTGGTTTCTAATCGCATTGGTTCACGTGACGTGACGGCTTCTATGTGACGTAAGCGATATTTTAAACACCATAATCTGGGTAAGGGTCGGAAATAGAAATAATTGAAAAAGTTGCTGCATTCGCCAAAAAATCAATGTGCCACAAAGGAATAACTGGTCTTCCTGAAGGCCGCTTCAACGAAGGGGTCGATTATTGACGTCATAATTGAGTATCGAACAACGTAATTTTAAAGCAAATTCGCGTCATGGAGAGCAACTTTCAACCGTAAGAGGAGGATGGGTGGAAGGGGGTCGGGTTGGTGTGGAGGGGGGGAGGTCGCAGCCCCTCCCACCCACGTCCCTATAATCTGGATCCGCTCTTGTTGACGGAGAGCGTGACCTATATACGGGACATCAGCTGCGGGTTGTATTGTTATGGACACTAAGCTGTCCGAGAATGCGGCCTTGTTTCAGCGTCATCCGTCCATGAAGCACGCATGCGCACGTCTTGAGATGTGGTGGCGGGGGAGGGGAGAGTGGGGGAGGTACTGGGGGAGGGGGGGAGGGTTTAGGGGTGAGCTGAAAAGCGTCAAGGAGAGGGGGTTGAAGTCACGCAAATATCTGAAGTAATCAATGATATTGTTCAATAGATGTAAAAATAGCAAGTTGTTTATCAGTTCTGTACTCCTGCTGTATGTGTGCGCCCAGGGAGCCAGTACGTGCACCCTGCGTACAGGCGGGGGGGGGGGGGGAGGAGAGGGGGGTGGATAAAATATCACGTGGGATGTAGCGAACGTTTTGCGTGGCATAACTACGTAATAGTGTCTTCAAAATGCTGTAAAGTGAATAACAGTCCGTGTGTATAAAACTAGCTGGGACCAGACACCCGGGACGAGACATGCACCACCAGACGCGCGGGACCAGACACTTGATCCAGACACGCGGGACCACTCATTATATAGCGGTCGAAGGACTAATGAACCAGTGCTGCAGTGTGGTCATGAAAGGACCGTAATTAGCACATTATTGATGGTCATATTTATAACAATTACACTACGTACTCGTATTCACGAAGTCAGGTTCGTGCAAGATTTTTATGTAACTCGTGTCAGTTTTTGCAGGGTGAGGCTCAATGAATATCTCAGCATTCTGGGCTATTCATTTCGTTGCTGTACATAACGAAACTTTACCTTTGCACACCGGGCGTTAGGGCTGTTCCAGAAACCTCAATTGACGTGGGACGGGGGGGGGGGGCAAAGTTTGTCGAATCGCCTGCATGTTAAAAAATAAAGCAGAACTAGTTAGAGAATTAAGGTAAAAATTAACCCCGTCCCTGAGTAGCTAAACTAGAAAATGGTACGACTGGGTGTAAAGGTTTGAAAATAAGTAAGTGTGACCAGAAGGCGCAAAAGGTGCGCAAAAGGTGCACAAAAGGTGCATAAAAGGTGCTCACAGTGGCTTTTGTGACGGCAGGTCGACCTTGACATTGAGCACTCGCGCTTTCGGTGCCCGTGTTTCCTCACCACAAATACCTAAACAGTTACAAAATAACAACAAATAAGAACAGTACAACCTCGTTATAGCGACATGGCCAGGAAATATTATGTCGTTATAATCGCTGTGTCGTTATAAGCGCTGCCTTCGTTGAGAGGTTTTACTGTATGTCAGTTGTCCCTTTATGTCATATATACTCATTAAACAATGGAAAATACATGGCGAAAAAATGAAATCGAAACATGAATTTTAGTCAATGCCCGGTCAATAAAAAACGCCCAGTCTTTTTTTTTTTAGTTCAAGGATAAATGAAAAATATTTGGACGAGAAACAAAATTTTTTCTTTCTAGCAATTCGTGCCCCGTACCCCGCATCCCCTGCCTGTGCCCGTACCCCATGCCCATGCCCATGCCCCGTACCCCATGCCCCGTACCCCATGCCCCGTACCCTGTACCTCGACTTCCTGTTTTTCTGACACTTGTGCTTCAGTCATAACCGTGTCATCTCTCTCTGTCCACGACAAGCTGAGAATGGTCGAAGGTCACGTGACCTGTGATCTCCGAAGCCATTAGAGATGGAGCGATTTTGAATTCATCTTCCCCCCGCCTTCGGACAACATTTCTGGAACAACCCTCGCCTGTTCAGCATACCGTGTCGGACAGTACCTGAAGGAAACAAAAAAATACTGACGTCACACCCTGATATTATGATGGGGAAAATATTAATTCAAGGCCTGCTGATAAATCACTCTAAATATATGTAATAATCAAGAACAACATATACTGTAGTGCATTCATTATAGTGTAGGTTTTATGTTTGTTTTGTCAATTTCAAGGTGAGCTTGAATATTTATGATGACAGCTTTTGATCTGTACAATAGAACAGGGACATTTCCTGTCTGTGATAAAGCTTGGGTGAGATGTAGTCATTGACAAATTGTGATATGATATTCCCGAGAAGTTTTTATTTATAATGTTAGTGCATAATGGTTGTTGGAAGTTTCTCTAAAAGTCAGGATGGTATGTGTGGTTAGGAGTCTGCATCGATGTGCAGAAGTGTTGATGGTTTGTGTGGTTTGAGGTCTGCTCCGGTGTGCAGAAGTGATGGTGTGTGTGTGGTTTGAGGTCTGCTCCGGTGCGCAGGAGTGATGATGGTATCTGTGGTTAGGATTCTGCTCCGGTGTGCAGAAGTGATGATGGTATGTGTGGGTTGAGGTCTGCTCCGGTGCGAAGGAGTGATGATGGTATCTGTGGTTAGGATTCTGCTCCGGTGTGCAGAAGTGATGATGGTATGTGTGGGTTGAGGTCTGCTCCGGTGTGCAGAAGTGATGATGGTATGTGTGGGTTGAGGTCTGCTCCGGTGTGCAGAAGTGATGATGGTATGTGTGGGTTGAGGTCTGCTCCGGTGCGCAGGAGTGATGGTGTGTGTGTGGTTTGAGGTCTGCTCCGGTGCGCAGGAGTGATGATGGTATCTGTGGTTAGGATTCTGCTCCGGTGTGCAGAAGTGATGATGGTATGTGTGGTTTGAGGTCTCCTCCGGTGCGAAGGAGTGATGATGGTATCTGTGGTTAGGATTCTGCTCCGGTGTGCAGAAGTCATGATGGTATGTGTGGGTTGAGGTCTGCTCCGGTGTGCGGAAGTGGTGATGGTTTGTGTGGTTTGAAGTCTGCTCCGGTGTGCAGAAGTGATGTGTGTGTGGTTTGAGGTCTGCTCCGGTCCGATGGACTTTTCAGCAGGAGTATGGAATAGGGGGCGGGTTGGGGGTGGGAGGGGTGGTTAATTACATTAGTTCTATGTGTAATGTACTGAGGAGCTTAATGAATGGTGAGTAATTATCAACTGCGTTCCTGTCAGAAATAACAACATGAACAGATCCGCCATATTGATATAGAGTGTTTGCGTAAATCGAAGATAAAAAAGAGCACTTTCTGTCAAATGGGGACATCATTGGAGGCTCCAAACCGTCGTTCTAGGCCGGATGTCGTGTTACACCCAATGTCGGTATAAATCGGTTCTACTGTATGTGGTTCGAATTCTGTATGAGTCGTGATAAGAACATTGGTAAAATTAGCTCGTTTCTATTTCGTTATAAATTCATGTCAGATGTGTCATAATGCTAAGTTATTCCTGTTCGTTGGGACAAAAAAACTTCCTGCGGTATTTCATTCTGTGTATATATATATATATATATATATATATATATATATATATATATATATATATATATGAATTAATATAAATTAGATAAACGTAGCTTATAAATTGTGAAACAGATATACATGTATTACGAAAGTGTGGACACTGATGTGCCAAAAACTGGTTAACTTTCGGGGGTCGTGCCATGAATATCATGCCCCCGGTATGGCTGTTATTGGTTTCTTTCACACAGGGGTTGTAAGAGTGCTGTCTGAACAGTTGTGAAATTTTGCCCCGTTTTCTAAATACTTTCTCTATTCTTGTAAACTTCTTCTTTTGATTAAAAAATATATCATGGAAATACTTGCATTTTATTATTTATTTAATCGGTTTCTGAGATACTAAAATCGACCTTTAAGAGGCTTATGGTATGTTTAAGTGTGTCACCGAGGATAAGGTACCAGCGTCAATGACTCATTCGCTGTCTCCCGCACCCAGGGGGGGGGGGGGGGGCACTTGGAATCATATTACCATGACTAAAGGGGAATAATTTTGAGGGCAGGCGCCGCCCGTGCCGAGTACCAGTTTCGTTAAAAAAGGAGGCGGGGGTAATTTTAGTCAGTACCCCACGTTTCAAACAAAAAAGGGGGTTGTTTCGGAAGTGCACCCCGCGTTTGTTTAAAAAGGGAGTATTATTTCAAAGTTATTACTCCGCGTTTAGGGATCATTTTATAAGGTCATGGACACATATGGTAACCAGTTGGTACGTGAGTGCCCCCCCCCCTCCCAGTCATGGACACACATGATAACCAGTTAGTACGTGAGTGCTCCCCCCCCCCCCTGCACTCATGGACACACGTGATAACCAGTTGGTACGTGAGTGCCCCCCTCCCCCAGTCATGGACACACATGAAAACCAGTTAGTACGTGAGTACCCCCCCCCAATCATGGACACATAATGATAACCAGTTAGTACGTGAGTGCCCCCCCCCCAGTCATGGACACAAATGATAACCAGTTAGTACGTGAGTGCCCCCCCCCCAGTCATGGGCACACATGATAACCAGTTGATATGCGAGTGCCCCCCAGTCATGGACACAAATGATAACCAGTTAGTACGTGAGTGCCCCCCCAGTCATGGACACACATGATAACCAGTTAGTACGTGAGTGCCGCCCCCCCCCAGTCATGGGCACACATGATAACCAGTTGATATGTGAGTACCCCCCAGTCATGGACACAAATGATAACCAGTTAGTACGTGAGTGCCCCCCCCCCCAAGGCATGGACACACGTGATAACCAGTTAGTACGTGAGTGCCCCCCCCAGTCATGGACACACATGATAACCAGTTAGTACGTGAGTGCCCCCCCCCCCAGTCATGGGCACATATGATAACCAGTTGATATGCGAGTACCCCCCAGTCATGGACACAAATGATAACCAGTTAGTACGTGAGTGCCACCCCCCCCCCCGTTCATGGACACACATGATAACCAGTTGGTACGTGCATGACCCCAGTCATGGACACACATGATAACCAGCTGGTACGTTAGTGATCCCCGTGTCATGGACACACATTGTAACCAGTTTGTACGTGAGTCCCCCCCCCCCCCCGTGTTATGGACACGCATGGTAACCAGTTTGTACATGAGAACCCCCCCCCCCTCCCCGTGTTATGGACACGCATGGTAACCAGTTTGTACATGAGAACCCCCCCCTCCCCGTGTTATGGACACGCATGGTAACCAGTTTGTACATGAATGCCCCCCGTGTCATGGACACGCATGGTAACCAGTTTGTACGTGAGTGCCCCCCGGGACATTGAAAAATTAAAAAAAAACGCCTTAAATGAACACCCTTCGGGTTGGTACCGACGGCGATCTTAACACCGAGGTCCCACTGTGTAATATAGTTCATAAGTTTTGAGAAAGGTTTGTCCGGAGTGGAACCAATCTCGCCTCTTTTCTGCCTATTGACTTTTGATGTTTTGTGACCCAGATCCTCTTGAGTGACCCACCTGATGACGACAAAAATACGTGACTTATAATTTCTTGCCTTGCCGTCGATACCCGAAAATAAAACATCTTTTGTTTTAAATTCTGAAATTAAGAAAAAAGCTAGAACACTGGAAGGAAACTCAAATCAAAATCTTGATGTTGCTTGAAATGTTGTAAACGTTCACAATGCCAGTCGACTTAAAATAGAAGGCCTTGGGCAACCTCGTTTTTTGCTTTATTGAGAAGAGCTCTATAACGACTGTGTGTCTGCAATCGGTTGGTCATACACCAGTAGTCAAAAGATGAAGCAGTCGAACTTTGTTTCTTGTACTGGAGCAGTTTTTGTTTGTTTATTTGTTGTTTTTTTTTATAGTAACATAAACTACAAAGAAGTGACATACTGATGTCCCGGATTAAAGAACACGCGTAAATCATATCGGGTGTTTGCCGAACTAAACAGGACGCCTGCCATGGATCGGAGCCCGGATATCTGGATGACTTAAATAATCCGGGTCACTTTCAGACTTTTATGTCCTGAGACGACAGAACATTCCGCGCACTTGAACCTAATTTGGAACTGTCCAACCTAAATAATCAATGCTCCATACCTAGAGCAATTCTCAGCTTGGTTTATTAACTCTGTTATCAATTAGTCGAGTTTGGAATGGTTAAATGGTCGTCATCAATAAATAAACAGGAAGTCTGCTCAACAATGCGCAGTCAAGGGCAGGCGAGTGCGTACACACACTGACGGAGTGTTGCCGTTACGGAAGAAAAAAGCGGCCAAAAATAGGCCTCAACCTTAATGCCTAGACAGCGTAGCCGATTATTATTATTATTATTATTATTATTATTATTATTATTATTATTATTATTATTATTATTATTATTATTTTTGTTGTTGTTTTTCTTGTTGTTATTATTATTGGCATGAAGTTGAAAAATGGATCTTGGGTGGAATGCCCTGAGACAGAAAGTTCAAGGACATATCAATAAAAATAGACAGAAAAGAGGGCAAAACTTCAACAGGACAAACGTACCACTCCATTTCACAATAAAGTATTTATAAAAGAAATCTATAATTGACCGATCTTTTGCAAGAGGGTGGAATAACGAAGGGCAGGTACAATGAAACCCCCAGAAAGAGGACCACCGGTGGGACCACCGATGGGACCACCGAGGGTACCACCGGTGGGACCACCGACGGGACCACTGAGGGGACCACCGATGGGACCACCGAGGGGACAACCGATGGGACCACCGAGGGGACCGCCGATGGGACCACCGGTGGGACTGCACTAATTAGCACTAATTGGTCCCATTGTCTAGTCTTTACAATGACTTTTGAATTAACTTTTTAATTTATTTTATTTTAAATAATTATAAAACTTCCTGAGGTGTTTCATTCTATATTTTCACGAATTATTATAAATTAAATAAACGTAGCTTGTAAATCGTCAAACAGACGTATATGCAATACGTCGGTGAGTCATTCGCCTCCTCCGAACCTAGAAGGAGTGTGGGACGAATCCAGGACAAAACGGCGACGGCCAAAACGGCGACGGCAAAAACGGGGGAGACCAAAATGGCGACGCCAAAAACGGCGACAAGTGCAACCCCGGACAAAACGGCGACGAAGATTAATAATTTAATGTTGGAAATGAAATAAAAAAAACCAAGAACAGTGTTGCCAGATAATTCAGTTCATTTCTACTTGAAGATAAGAAGATAAGTATAATTTGAATCAATATTTAAATTTTAAGGGCAAAATAAAATGATAAACCAATATTTAAATTTTAAGGGCAAAATAAAATGGATAATTTAGCACTTATTTTCTCATATATTTCTAATTGCAATTATACGATAATCCATCGTTTGGGGGGGGGGTAAATAAGTACATTTTGAAAGATTGTATTTAGCGACTGTGCCCACTAATCCATTATTGCACGTGAATCCACATAAATTAAAAGCAAAATTAAGATGCCTTTAAAAGGACTTCGGATTATCAGCAATGTTTTACTCGCCTTAATGAACTGTTCCGTTGGGTGGCGGTGGATGGAGGGGTGTTGCGAAGATATGAGGGATGATTAGGGGAGGGGATGGGAGGAGGGAAGATTACTGAGATAGAGACTGGTTACAGGAAGGAGGTGGTTAGGGAGGGCCGGAAATGCATGTTGGGTAGAAATGCTACACTGTGTCCAAATTTATTTATCACTGATAGTTAAATGAACTGTGTTGGCAACGTTGTTACTTTCTCTTTCTTTTTAATAAGCGTTTTAAAGCATAAACTAAAAAAAAACTCCGTCGCCGTTTTGTCCGGGGTTGCACTTGTCGCCGTTTTGGCCGTCGCCGTTTTGGTCTTTTCCGTTACGGCCGTCGCCGTTTTGGCCGTAGCCTTTATGTCCGGATACCGTGTGGGACACTTGGTAACATGTGTTACCATGCAAGTCTAAAAAAATACGAAAAACCAGAATAATTTTGAGGCTATGCGCGGTCCACGTGGAGTGCTAATTTCGGTAAAAAAAGGGAGGTGGTAATTTTCATTCAGTGTTCCGCGTTTCCAACGAAAAATGTGGTTTTCTGCGTCATTTAAAAAGGGCAATTATTTCAAGTTCACCACTCCACGTTTTAATATGTGGAGTCGCTTTAAAACGTCATGGACATCCATGATAACTAGTTTATATGTGAGCGTCCCTCGGGTCATGGACGCACATGGTACGTCAGTGGCCCGTCTCGAAACAAGAATTATGAAATTTTATAATTGAGAAAAGCCGGTATTTATTCCCATAAATTCGTACGGCTGTAAAATGTACTAAAGGGTGAGCAAGCGCTTAAAAATGACCTTGTTGGCGATATTTCCACTTAAAAACATTCAGACTCGAATAAGGTCAGAGGACTTCTCGATAAATCCAGTTCTAAACTAGAACTTCATTTCGCTAGCGAAATGTTAAACACTTGACAAAAATTAAAACGCAAAAATACTTCCTTCAGTGGGTTATTATATATTGCAAACAACACAGCTTGAATATGTCTTATAAACCGTGTAGTGTTTGGTTTTTGTTGACTTAAGGTTTTGTTGGCTGATCAGGCATACGCCGCGTTATCTATTAACGCAGTGAGAGCTCGCACAAAGCTAAGCAACTGTGTTCTGTGCTATGCAATAAATGCTCCACATTTACTTGCAAAAAATACACTCTTTTCACATGGCGTTTTGAACAAGAAAACGAAATCGAAGGAGAAAATAAAAAGTGTCATGCACACGTTTATACCTAAGTCCCACGTTTCGTGACCCTAGGGCCCGTAGTGTCAGCTGAGTAGATGACACAAAAAATCTGTTCACTGTCAAGAAAAAAAGATACCAACGGCTGCTCGCACAAATTCAGAAACACCTTGCAAGCCAAAGGCTTCTCAAGTGTTAACTAAGATTCCCTCTGAATTAAGGTTTCTTTCACGTGATCTCGTTTCCATTCTCTTTCACTATCAAAAGGCCTTAAAAAAGAACACTACATTATTTTGCTGCGCGTTATATTAATTTTGAAATAATCATATTTGTTATGATAGCTTGTTTTCTTTGGATGAAACGACTGGCATTTGGTCGGGTGGGAGTTGGTGGGTGGGAGTTGGTCTTGTTGGGGTTGGTCGGATAGGAGTTGGTCTGGTGGGAATTGGCGGGTGAGAGTTTGTCGGGTGGGAGTTGGCTCGGGTGGCAATTGGTCGGGTGGGAGTTGGTAGGTGGGAGTTGGTCGGGTAGGAGTTGGCTCAGGTGGGAGTTGGCGAATGGCAAAAGGTCGGGTGGGAGTTGGCTCAGGTGGGAGTTGGCGGGTGGGAGTTGGTTCGGGTGAGACAGGTTCGGGTATCAATTTGCAAGGCGGAGTTGTCCTAGACTCACGGTGTTCGTGTAAGACTGTCTCAATCCTTGATTAACTTTCCACAGGCCAGTTGGGTAGAAAAAGATTTTTCACTGACGCGCCTGAACCAGATTTAGAAACCAGCAGCGTAGCAGAATATTGCACTTAACCTTATACTTAACGCTAACTATAACAGAGTGCAAATACGAACAAATCTGGAGTAATCCTTGGCCTGGTTTAACAATTATTTTATAGTTTAGTGCAGTTTGGAATGGCCAAATTGTTGTCATCTATAAATAAACAGTAAGTTTACAGTAGTAGGGAATTGGGTGTTCTGGAACACTATTCCAGAACACCCATGGGGTTTCTGGAACAGGGGGCCATACTAAAACAATCTGTCCATCATCTGTCAATCATCATGACGTCATCAATTAGGCCCGGCCCGTGAATAGGGAAAAAACAAGAGTCAATCATCGTGACGTCATTAATCACGTGATCAGTTAAGCCAATTAAACCAATGAAGCTCCGACCACTAAAACTTTCTGTCTATCATCTGTCAATCATCGTGATCATCAATCACGTGGCATCAAGCCCCGCCCCTGAGTAGGGAAACAACAGTTCTGGGCCACTTGTAAGCGACAGTTTTGGGCCAATCAATCATCATGACGTCAGTAATCAATCCCCACCCCCTGAGTAGGGAAAAACGAGAGTTCTGGACCAATCAATCATCATGACGTCATTAATCGAGCCCCAACCCCTCGTAGCAGCGAAGTTGTGAAGAGGAAGTGACAAAAAGTGACAATGACATCTCCCTACGAAATTGAGGACTTGGAAATCAAATTGACGCGAAACATGGGTGTATAAAAGGAACGTTTGAGAACACATTTCAGCATATCAGTTGAAGCAATTGATGCGACAACGATAGCAGCCAGTTCAGAAAAAACAAGACACATATTGAATAGTTTTAGCAATACACTTAAATACACTTAAATACATAGCGCTAATACATAACTCAATAAAATATTACAACATGTGTTAATTTACAAAATCTTTATTATAAAGTTTATTGTAAAGTCAAATAAGTCTATCTTTCTTCATCTGTTTCACTCTTTTCCACCTCACTGTCCATATCACTTTCTTCGTCGCTGCTTTCATCATCATCATCATCATCATCATCATCATCATCATCATCATCATCATCATCGTCATCCTTATCTAGTCGAATGTATTTTTCTTCCTTATAGCCTTCTTTAGTGTCTTTGAATACTCGTGATGTTTTTCATCAACAAAGTAATTAAAGTCTTCTGAAATGGTTTGATAATGTTTGCTTTGTTCTCGACGTTGGGTATATTTGAATAGCCTTATAAGCAATTGCTTTAGTAAACGTTTATAAACGGATCGAAGGTCATCACTTGCTCTTTCACACTCATCTTCAAGCCCTTCTTCATATTCTAAAACCTTTTTTTGAAAATTGTCGTCATGGTTATCATATATTACTTGAACCATATCATGTCAAACAGAGTTTATTTCTGACTCACTGTCAGAACTGCTGTCATTGGCATCTTCACCACACTGCTCCATATGCGTGGCTAAAGCTTCATCGCTGTTGTATAGTGCACCGCATTCTGTACAAGCATGTGCGTTAATTTCATCCATATTGACTCTTTGACGTGTAATAGAAGACTTATCTAAAGTTTCCGTGAAACGTGTTTTTATAGGGTTTTCTATATCCATCTTCCATTTTTCATTCACTTCTGAGGTGTATGCTTCCTTTAAATACATTTTAAGACTTTGTGGCCAGTCGTAAGATTTCGAACAAATGTTGCATTGATACATCCTTTCGGTTCAACATATAAATTGTTGAAGAACAATTTGTTGAACAATTTTTTTAACAACAACTTGCTGAACAGCAACTTGTTGAACAACAACTTGTTGAATAACTTGGTGACCAACTTGTTGAACAATTTCTTGAGCAACAACTTGTTGAACAACAGCTTGTTGCTCAAATTGTTGAACAATTTGTTGTACGACAACTTGTTGAACAACTTGAACAACAACTTATTGAACAACCTGTTGAACAACAACTTGTTGAACAACAACTTGTTGAAAAACTTTTTGAACAACACCATGACGTTATATGTTTCAAAAATAATTCGATCATGTCTTTGAATGGGCTGCTCATTCAAACACGTTTTTGAATGCGCTTGCCATTCGAACACATCTTTGAATGGCGTGCTCTTCCCACATCACCACAAAAAAAATAAATAAACAAACGTTACAAATAAACTTAACAAACAATTTCACTTACAACTACCACCATTGTCACTTCCTCCTCACAACTTCGCTGCCAAGAGGGGCTGGGGCTTGATTAATGACGTCACGATGATTGATTGATCCAGAACTCTCGTTTTCCCCTACTCAGAGGCGGGCCTTATTGATGACGTCACGATGATTGATTGGCTCAGAACTGTTCTTTAAATGTGGCCCAGAACTGTCGTTTCCCCCTAGCTCAGGGGCGGAGCTCGCTGTCATATGATTGATGACGTCGCGATGATTGATAGATGATATTCATAAAGTATTAGTGGGCGGGGCTTAATTGGTTTAATTGGCTTAATTGATTATACGATTAATGACGTCACAATGATTGACTGGCGTAGAACCCATATTTTCCCTACTCAAGGGGTCGGGGCTTGATTGATGACGTCACAATTATTGATTTGCGTAGAACTCTCGTTTTTTCCTACTCAAGAGGCGGGCCTAATTGACGACGTCACGATGATTGACAGATGATAGACAGATTGTATTAGTATGGCCTCATGACTGATAGCAGTAGAGCTGTTGCTGCCCAGGAGGGTCTGACGTCACGATGATTGACAGATGAAAGGCAGATTGTATTAGTATGGCCTCCTGTTCCAGAAACTCCAAGGGTGTTCTGGAACAGTGTTCCAAAACACCCAATTCCCTACTACTGTCTGCAGAACAGCACAGTCAAGGTAAGGGAGTGTGTGCAAACACTGACTGGAGTGGCGGCCATTGTGGGCAAATGCAAGCTGCCAAAATTAGGCCTCAAGCTCAGTGACTGTACGCAGCTCACCTTGCATTCGCATTGTGCCAACGTTTTATTTCTTTAGTTTGTGAGGAACAGCAAACGACAGTTTAACGAAGCCTGTTTTTTTTCTTTTTGGCATGAAGTTTCTGGGACAGAAAGTTCAAGGATATACCAACAAACAAGAATTAGGGCAAAACTTAACACTCCAGTTGATAATGAAATATTTATAAAAGAAATCTATAAATAATCGATTTTTTTTGCAAGAGGGTGGAACAAAGGAGGGTACATCGATCCCCTGAAAGAGGAACACCAGTGAAAAGACACTGCAACGACGCTAAAACGACATGCAACGACACCAGAACGACACTAAAACGGCACTGCAACGACACTCAAAACATTAAAACGACACTAAAACGACATGCAACGACACTCAAAACATTAAAACGACGCTAAAATGACATGCAACGACACTAGAACGACAGAAAACGGCACTGCAACGACACTCAAAACATTAAAACGACACTAAAACGACATGCAACGACACTAGAATGCCACTAAAACGGCACTGCAACGACACTCAAAACATTAAAACGACGCTAAAATGACATGCAACGACACTAGGACGACACGAAACGGCACTGCAACGACACTAAAACGACACTAAAAACGACACTACAATAACACTCAAACGACACTGCAACGGCACTTAAACGACACTACAACGACATACAACTGCCCGATTAGCGAGTGGGTCCTCTTGTCGAATCTTTACAATGACAAGCACTTGGATAGGATTTTGTAAAATGTGATATCCTTTTTGTGAGCTGGTCCCATTTGCGGGATGGTCCTCTCATAAATATCCAACATTGATCATTAAATGATGAAGGTTTTAGTTCATTTCTGCGCCATTTCCATTTAAAGAACGAGATAAAACAACCTAAAGCAGTCAGTACACTGAGCGGAAAGTATCAAGTTCTTATCAAGAAATGTCCTCTTATATCTACTCCATTTTGCTTGAGAGAAATCGCAGAAATCATACTCGAAATTGTGACTAAGTAGCATCCGTAATCGCAACGTCAAATGTTAGACGAAAAAAAGGCAACCCCCTGGCAATGTTGGAGGGAAAATGACTGTGAAAGTTTTTTTTAATTTAATTTATTTTAAAATAATGATAGAATTGATGTTGTTTCGTGGTACAGACGCTTTCATTTGCAGTTTGCGAGGTTTGGGTCACGATAACGCTCGGTAACACACAAGATTCCAAGCCCACCTCTCACCCCCCCTCAACCCCCCTCCGCACACACACCATTGCTCAGAGCCAGAACCATTGCTCAGGACCCAGTGATTCAGCTGCCAACTGTTCACTAGACAAGTGAAAAAAAACGCACCATGTGCTCGAATTTCGAATGCATTTATACAAAAATAACTTAGTTTGTTAAACAAACGTTATTACACTCTTACATAACTTAATGATACATAATTCCCACTAGTAGCAAGCGGGCAAAAACCTGCTGTTAAATTTCTTTTAACAAAATACACACATGTATTTTTTTTTTACAAGCATGTTTCTCCTTTATTTGTAGCCCTGAATCGAGGACAAACTTTCCAAGGACAAACAACAGACAGACGCATGTTGATTTGTAAACATGTTATCGTTAATCGAAAAGAAAACATTGGAAATTATTCCATCAGAACTCTTGACTCCGAAATAGAACAGCTCAGATAGAGTTATCTGATAGGCTGGTTTCTTAGCTTAAAGACACGGAGAAACAGATCCAGTTTTTGCACTTTTTGGATAAGAAAGCGGCCACATAAATAAAAATGTTTACATATTCTCCTACTTTGAACTGCGCAGAATAGGCGTGAGCGACACAAAAGAACGTGCGTTGTTTTTCTCCAAAATATCCGTCTGTTACAGCTGCTGAGCGAAACCTAGGAACAACGCCCGAAAAAAGTCACTGTTTGAACAAAGTTCTGGGCCGGGGAGGGGGGAGGGGAGGGTGCTTCGTCTATAACAATGTCAAATACTCACTGCTATTCCAGTATTGAAAATGTATGTATAATACTTTCAGTAGTGCGTATGTAAACATACTTTCAGAAGTGCGTAGCGTGACGTTACCGATGCTGGAAGAGCGGTGAGTACGGCTGCACGTCCCTACCGTGTGTATGCACCAGTTAAAAATCCTACTGTTGCCTCTGTACGCGCACTGACAATCATGAAACGAACAAGTAAAACCAAATTTGGCAGTAGTGGTGCCTTGTGGTCTGCAGTGGATGCATACAGCATACAACAATCAAAAGATGTTCTAAAAAATCTTAAAAAATCTGTACATGTAACAGTGTGATCTGTAAATTATTACAATGAACTTTCAAAATTGAAAATAGGAAGAAAGACAACTCGAAAATAAGGATATCGCGTACAGAGGAGGTCAGCTCAGGAAGAAAATGGCCTTGTTTCGCATCCCACAATTTTTAAAACAAGTCTTTTCTTGTAAATTCCAATGACCAGGTATTTGCCAATTTTTTTTTGTTTCGTTTCTATTTCGCAAAATATGGTTTAATGGTTTTATAAAAGTCAGTATAAGCTTGTAGTATTAATTTATAAGTTTTTAGTCTGTAGCGTTTGAAGTGATCGTTACCAAAATAAAATGCGAGCACCAAAAAATACTCTCGAAAGAATTTACAGTACTTTTTCTACCTTCCAGACACGTTTTTTAGGACCCGGCCGAGGGATGAGAGACAAGGTCCTTTTTTATTCGCGTAATATCAGTAACACGTATAATTATCATTTATATTCAAATTTCACAGAAGAAACGTCATTTACTTACATGACTTGTAAGGATAAAAAAAAATGCGAAGAAAAAGTATTGCTGAAGAACCGTCTGTAATTCAGAGGGACTTTTTTGCCTATTCTTAAATATATATATATGTTACAGGCAAACTGTCAAATCAGGCAGATTATAATCTGCCTGAAAATTTCAGGCAGATTGTAAAATTCCTGGTTCGACCAGGCACATTGTAATCTGCCTAAAATTTTTAGGCAGATTGTAATCTGCCTGATTTTAGAACCTGAAAATTTGACAATTTGTTTACCACTTGCTTTATTTTATGCCTTGAGTTATTACACCTGCATAATGCTATTGATATGTTTAAATGCAATTTTAATTGCAATTTCTTGGTTAAGTAAATGCGTGACTTTTTTGCTGATTGCTTTGTTTTATGTCTTGATTGATCACACTTTTACAATAGTATTAATGTGATTGAATTGGAAATTGCAATTTCTTGATAAAATAAATGCAATGATATAAATCTCAATCCAGCTCCCCTCCCACACCTCTATGATGTATTATATTTTGGGATCAACATGCCAATGTAGCTTCCTAATTCTTACTCCTCCGGTATTTGATGGGATTTTTTTGTGCACAGAATAAATAGGGGCGTGAAAAATTGATGCCTGATAAATACATTTACAGCATTACATATTTATTTTTTTTCAGTTAGTACAATAAATAGAAAAAAATATTTGCGTTTAATAAAAAAAACCCCACATAAATCGATACAATTGCATTTAAATACATTGCTGCAGTTGTCAATGAAGACATGAGATATAAGTAACAATAGAAAATACACGGCAATCAAATCGCATGAAACGCGCGAGCGGGCCCATTGTTCACTCCCATTTCATTGCAATTGACCACATCACTCGCCTTTTATTCCTACGATCACATATTTGAACAGACAACAACCAAATCACATGGGTGGATCATGATTATAAACGTTCCTTTCATTTCAGGCAAATTGTCAAATTTTCAGGTTCTAAAATCAGGCAGATTACAATCTGCCTAAAAATTTTAGGCAGATTACAATGTGCCTGGTCGAACCAGGAATTTTACAATCTGCCTGAAAATTTCAGGCAGATTATAATCTGCCTGATTTGACAGTTTGCCTGTAACATATATACGGCATAAAAATATACTATTAATAGATGGTCTTTCCATCACTTATCAGGGGTTGAGAGGCCCTACTTGACCCTGTTTTTAGTAAACCCGAGAAATCGATGTTGAGGTCCAATTCAGTACTCATATGAAGAAAGACATTGTTCGAATAAAACACAGCAAACACAAAAACTAGACCGCAATCAGTTAGCGGAATGAGCCATCTGGCTAAAATATAGCATAACTTCACGTCTTACGTTATATCAGGTGTGGTTTTTGAGATGCCGATGTCTCGTGATCTGAAACTCAAGGTCACAACCCGGACCAAGAACTTACTCTTGTTTCACACAGTATATGGGTTGGAGTTCGAAAATGGTATCAAAACCGCTCTGTTTCTAACGGTTTTCGAGAATGAGCCGAAAATAGCTCTAAATCGCTGTAACTCTTAACAACTTTTCAGTCAATGGTCCGGTTTGGGATGACGAAATAGACAAGGTCACCGAGGAACCTTTATATTTTAGCCTCCATTTTTTTTCGAAATTGGACTCTAAATGGTACAATATCTAACGGTTTTCCAGATAGAGAGGTCAAGTAACCTTTGGTCTTGATCATCATGATTTAGGTTTCCAGGTTCACATTTACTGAAACTGTATATGTGTTCGATTACAGATTTGTTATACCTTATCACTCTCCACACGTGAGACAGAAAAGATCTGAAGCTCCTACGACAAATACTCTACGAAGAGTTTTCTGGAAACAATTTCAAGGCCAAAAAAAAAAAACGATTTGCTTCAATTTAATTTGGATCTTTGAAATAAAAGTAAAAGAATGTTTGCGGTGCTGGAGACAAATGTTCGCGGTACTGGAGACAATTTTTGCGGTACTGGCGATAATGTTTGCGGTTCTGGCGACAACTTTTCATCTTAATATGGTCTAGAAGAAGTTTTCCGGAAAGCGTCTGGAAATTAAAAAAGGGGAGGAAGAAAGTTTAATTCGGAACAACTGCAAAATGTTTCGATCTATCCGGAGCAGAGTTTGACAATTTTCCTATATCAAGAGAAAACTATTCATCTCCAAGACTTGTGTTTTCAATTTCCAATCCGGAAAACTGAGTCAATTTTAATGGATTATTCTGGAGAATGCCAAGAATAGTTGAGACAAAACGAAATCCGTGTCACTGTCAAATTTTTAAATTTGTGGTCCAGATTTTTCATTAATATCTTCGAAAGTTTGGATAAACTTCTGTTTAATAAATCACAAAATGATATGCCACTGTTTTCTTTTTCAAAATCAACATCCCTAAATTTATTTTGCGTTATAAAAATATCTTCCCCATCATCCATTTTGAGACCAAAATCTCCTGAGACTCTAAAATTTGGATACTAATTTCTATGTACCTATTGGGCATATGGTGAAAAATCACGTGCGCAAACCCTATATAGCTTGTCCCGGGTGTTGGTTTTCACAATTTGTATTTCTTTGATATGCAATAAGCCTAATCAAGACCTGAATTTTGGATTTCATATACACTGGGGAAAGAGTGAAGCGGAACGGGTATTATTGCTAAAATCATGCTTTAAATGAAAGAAATCACTCAGGTGCGGGTATTCTGGATAACACTACCCTCCTTCGTCGGGTATATATCATGCAGAATATCCTCACATGCGTGATTTCTTTAATTCGTAAAACCTACTTTTGTCGCATTTAACATGAAATGTTATGAATTGAAGTATCCGGAGTTAAGTGTTATACTGCGTCCTCATGGTATTTTCCCAACGCGATGAAACCCGTTTTAAAAGCACTTTGAGTGTTCAGATGAACAGCCCTATGTACAGGTTTTAATTACATATGAACTACACGTCACAGTCTGTTCACTCACAGTCCACACACATGCGTTCATTCACGCGCCACTACAGTGTTCAAGACGTTAGATGGTGCAGTATGCATGGTGAGAAAGGAAAGACAGTGCATTTCAGTGCATTTGGTGTTTAGTTCTGACCTGTGTCGTTTTAAAAAGTCTAACAAAACGGCGCATCCGGTTTGGATCCGGTCGTGAAATGGCGCAACCATTTTACGAAGAATATTGGTAACAAACGGCGCAGCGTCGTTTTAAAAGGGTCAAACTCGTAAAACGGCCTGAACATTAACATGAGAAAACAATCACTTGTCAGTTTTAGATTCAGGAACCGCTGTTTTTATTTCTGTAAAATAGTTACTAACAGCATTAAATATATTCAATGGCCCTGACCTTTTTAAGCGGGGCTATCCTTCCACTAGTCAGGTCAGATGGAACGAGCAGCGCAGGGGGTGGAGTTCTGTTCCTGTAGCTACACTATCAGTGGTGTAGCCGTTCAATCTTATTGACAATCTTAATGGCATCCGCGATTGGAGTTCTTAACGCCGCGGTGTAACTGGCCACAGGCAACATGACAATATAATAACAGGATTGTTACCCAGATCATACCAAAGCTAGATATGAATAGACTTTAATTTTGATTGTGGCACTGGGCATGACTGTGTGCGTCGGATATTCAACTGAGTTATTTAATATTATAAGAAGTATCCACATATGTAACTTCGTTACTTAAAGATATCCCTCAGAATTTATTATTTTGAATACATCTTAATTGGATGACAGCTATAACTAATTGTTTTACACCATTATTATTTTCGAGGCCATTTAGAAAGTAATCCTTTTGAATATTGTCAAAAGTCATTCCATGTAAGTACTGTTGATTTGCCCAAAATTATGCAAATTATAACGGAGCAAAAGAAGCAGAGGGAAGCTTAATGACAAGTCGAGACACACTTTTGAAGATTAGTGAAGGCAAATAATCTAACACACAATCTATTACCATAGACAGTGTTATATCAGAATAATTTATAGCAAAGACTTTCTGTTTTTAAAATAGAGGCTTTTAGTAAGCTAGAAACACCCGATATGTAAGCTCAGTCACGAAATTATGGCACAATTGTCAATTTGAGAACAAAGTCAGTCTAAAAGTTAACGAAAATTTGTCGTAGGTCCAAACCAATTTAATTGTATTACATAGTTGGCAGTGATACATAGTATTCTCATTCATAGGCTGGGATACATTGTTTTGGTTTCAGACAACGTAGAAAGTCAATGAACGAACTCAGGATTATGTGTCTTCGATATGTCATTGATGTGTCATTGATTTGCCATCGATGTGTCCCCGATGTGTCATCGATGTGTCACCGATGAATTTTTGATGTGTTATCGATGTGTCACAGATATATTATCGATGTGTCATCGATGTGTCCCCGATGTGTTATCGATGTGTTACCGATATGTTATCTATGTGTCATCGATGTGTCCCCGATGTGTTATCGATGTGCCCCCTATTTGTCATTAATGTGTTATCGATGTGTCACCGATATGTTATCGATGTGTCAACGATGTGTCATCGATGTGTCAGCGATGTTATCATTGGCAGTGTGTTCGTTAGCTTTATCCAGAGAGTTGACGCATTTCCTAAGGAAAATTGGCTCTCTTTCAACAAACATTCTAAAAAGTACGTAATTCTCATTCATATTTATACCAAATGCTTTCTGTTTATTTACAATTTGTAAATTATATTTTGCCATTAACAACATGATTAATACATACTTCTCACCAAATGCTTCTGTTAATTTACAATGTATGAATAATGTTATGCAATGAACAGCGTTATAAATTAATACACACTTCTCACTAAAATAACGGATGACGGCTTCTGTTTTAGGAGTGTGATGTGACGCCATTCTCACGTTTTTTGGGTAATAACTAAGTAAGTAATGCCAACAGAGGTTTCTTGCTTTCTGCATCAGAAAACTATTAATTATTATTGTTATCATAGCGCTGATTTAGAGCTCTATTTCTGTTCTAGGTAAACATGACTAACAGCCTGTAATATTTTCCATCCAGGATGGGTATTGTCTGGGATATTTCACATGAGACAATAATGTACTTTTTTCAGTCCAGTTTATTTTCAATGGTTTGTTTTGCATATGGGATAAAAGCCGGACAAACTAACATTTTTCTCACCAAAATCTAATATTGGAGGCTTTGCATGAACATTGTATCGAACAACTGAAATCGGCTATTCGAGAAGCCAAAGATACAAATATAAATAAACAAGAAAGTTCCACTATCGAAAGCAAAACTGTTTTGTGGAACAAGAAATATGTTATAAAAAGTAAAATGGAGACAATATTGCAAAATTACACGAGTTGTTTGTAAGGTTTTAAAGGCAACGGTGCTTGGAGGGCGCGGGGTGTTACTAAGATCTTAAGACTCCTCACATAAATTTAGAAAATGATTTAACTGCGTAGAAAATGTTCGTCAGTTTCATGACAAAAATATAAATTTTGATTAGTTTAAAAACTGTAGATATTCAATGTATAATAGATGCTAATTTTACATAAATAAACAAAATATATATTTTAAATCTTTTTGATAATTTGAAATCTTGACACTGCGAGAAAAATCTTATTTGTAAAGCAGGTTTATATTTAACGCCTTTATTAAAGAGGGTAAACTAAAACTCTTTCATGTTAAAGAACAGCACTAAAAGGCCTGCTCTCAAGTGTGACGCAAAGCCAGTATGACAGTATACACCGTAATTACCTGTAAGCTATAGAGAGTGAAAAGATCGCTGTGAGCTAAGAGCTCTTGGTGCTCTCAGTTTAAATGGGAGAACTTTGTCCTCCTACTACAAATCACGCTAGATCATTTAGGCCAACAGGAATTAAACAAATCTACAATATGTGAATTCAATAAAAATATATAATTAGAAAAACTATGAATTGAAGAAATTATCTTTATTAATTGAAATGAATTAAAATTATATCTTTTAAAGAAAACAAAAAAGCGACTACACTAAGTACTATGGAATAACTCTGGAAGAGCTTGAGTAATAACAAGCCTGGAACCGCTGGCACTGGAATCGTTCCAAAAGTACTAAACGCTTGGCATTTACCATTTTTATACTTTAACGATAACCTTAATCTATTTTATTGTCAGTACCATATATAAACGCTGCAGACGCCACAGTGTTAAGCCATATGAAATAACTGCAAGAAAACAAAATGCATTTTTATTTTACTTCACCGTATGTAGCAGAAAAGCAGAGTGCCAGTCTCTTTCCTGCACCGATAAACATTTTTTACTATTTCCTAATTATATATATATATATATATATATATATATATATATATATATATATATATATATATATATATATATATATATATATATATATATATACTTTAGTACTTCCTAAAATTTACTGATTACACAGATTTACTGTAACATATATATATATATATATATATATATATATATATATATATATATATATATATATATATATATATATATATATATGTTACAGTAAATCTGTGTAATCAGTAAATTTTAGGAAGTACTAAAAGTTTTAGGAATTACGTGAAATTACTGTCGGGGCCAGGAATTACGCGAAATTCCTAAAATCTGCAGGAATTTCATGTATTTACTGTTTTCAAGGATGTTTTATTTCACAAATTTCCTAAACATCAGTCAGTAAATATGCGTAATGAAAGTCGAACAAAGTTAAACGATGGCAAAAAATGCAGAAACACGCTCACATGAACTTAGCTTGTCATAGATTATTTCCACCTTGGCGAGTCCTTTTTTATCTTGAATTGCAATTCGTGAACTCACTCACCTAAGGTGACATTTGGTGTCATTTGCCGGAGATGGGACTGCATATTGAGACCTTTGCTTTAGTCTCGAATTGCAAATGTTACAAAGTTAAGATTACTCGCCTTTAGGGGATTATCCACGGTATTTTACCTATCAGAACCGAGGAAATGTTTGAACCATACAAAATAATCCAGTAAGGCTAATCCATCAGAAGAGTTAGGGTATTATTCGTGGACTCTGGAGAGCATCTGCATTTCCTATATATGGAGCCCAGAATGTTGAATGAATCAAAAGCAATTTGTTATTCAATTACAAAAATGGCCAATCGGCAGGACAAAAAACCTCCAAAAAAGGACAGATGAACCAATTTTTTTAGGACATTCGAGCCAAAATCTTTACAATAGCATTATGTCACAGGGGTAATGGAATAGATATTTAGAATTCACAAAGTACAGTAACTTCTACTAAACGGCCGCTATTTCACAAGTCGATTTTTGCTTAAAAATTTGTACTAATGTTTTAGAGATGTTGTGGTACAGCTCTGAAAGTCTAAATCATCACACATTTTTGTAGATATCTTCTCTCAATACCAAATAGCATCAAACATAATCAGACAGGCGATTATAACCAGAACAAAGTGCTTTGCAAAAGTGTCCTAAAAATATGACACCGCAAAATTGTAGAAATTATAAACCAACACTTTATAAGTCAGCTTTGGCTTGGAATTTGTGTCTCATTGTAATGTAATGTAGTGCATGCGTGATATGTTATGTTCGAAAAACTTGGCGAATAAGGCCATGGCGCTCTCTAGCTTTGTTTTCTCAAGTTTGAACGCGGGTTGTTCTTGGTAAATACTCCTCATTTTCATGTAGGTTGTTGTTTGAATTTTTCGAATTAAGTCCAAATAAATGAAAATGTTTATCAAAAGGGCAACAGCGGGATTTGTCGGGTTACCAGCTGGGCTAGGATGCAACGCTTGACTGTACTTTATATCATCAATCAGGTGGCGTAATATCAGTCATTATCAATTAGCTCCATCGTCCACAAACATTTTGGCTCTTTTGTCCTTTTGCTGGCTTGAATGTCCATTAGCCGTGTTTCTGTAGTTGAAACACTGTTTGAACTCTATTTGACCATGATGCGTTTGTTTTGATTTGAGTAAAGACATGTATTTTGTATTCGATTTGAGTGAAGAGATGCATTCTGTAGTTGATTTGAGTAATGACATGCATTCTGCAGTTGATTTGAGTAAAGACATGCATTCTGTATTTGAAACCATGGTAGAAGCGATGTATTTGATCACTGCGGTGTTTATTCAAGTCTTGAGGTTTATTAAATTAAACGTGAACACATTGTTTTTGTTTAATTCACAGTTTAGTAATTTCGTGTAATTACTGACCTCCTGTTTCAGTTATTACATGAAATTCCTGCAGATTTTAGGAATTTCACGTAATTCCTGGCCCCGACAGTAAATTCACGTAATTCCTAAAAGTTTTAGGAATTACGTGAAATTACTGATTACACAGATTTACTGTAAGAAATATATATATATATATATATATATATATATATATATATATATATATATATATATATATATATATATATATATATATATATATATTTATATATATATATATATATATAGAGAGAGAGAGAGAGAGAGAGAGAGAGAGAGAGAGAGGGAGAGAGAGAGAGAGAGAGAGAGAGAGAGAGAGAGAGGAACTTTTAAAAATCGTTTTGGTGCTGATGCTAACAAGCCGGGAATATGGTGTTATGGAGATCCTTGACAGATAATGACAAATAGGAAGATGCCGTACCATCCAAGCTGCTCACTTTGTTAGTGCATCTGCAATGGTTTCATGCTAGGCGCTAATGAGTGCTCAGATACACTTAATGACGTTGGAGAAGAAAAGATACAATAATTAAGCTAATGGTGAGTGGAAATTTCTGAAATACAACAAAGACAACTGAGAGCACAGTCCCAAAACAGCACATGCTGCACAGACAAGTTTGTTTACTTTCTAACAGACATCGCTAATGGAGATGTGTTAACCAACCTTCCTTCACGAGATCATTGAAGAGATGAAATATCCACTACTGTCAACATAAAACAATTATCATTATAAAACAATAACCTAGAAGTTGATCTCTTTAAATGTTGAAAATCTAACTTTCGCCTATACGTTATTATTTGTAAATTATTTTAGAGTATTACTGGTTTTAATTTAGTGATGTCTATAGTTTATTCAATTTTATAGGCATCGTACGTTTTGTCTATTAAATAATATCAAAATTGACCGATGTGAGATTTTAATCATGTATTGTAAAATTACAATTAATCCCGAGCAACATTGGGATTGGCAAAAAACATCCAGTTGTCAAAAAAGTTTACTTTCTAGGTGCAGGAATTTTTTAAATTTTTCCATGAATAAACAGCCATTTTATATTATATTTCAGACGTTTCGTTTGCATATAATCCTTGTTCTTTTTTCTTTATTTTTATGTTAATACCCCCGCCACAAAGCACACAATATTCAAGTCCTGGAAACAATTACTACTGCGTTTAAAACACGAAGCCGAAATCCCTCTTATAACTAAAGATTCCGGTCATGTTTGATTGCCAATTATATTATTTGTCTAAAAATCTTCTCAATGAAGTGTTGTTACACGCACACAGTAACAATGCACTGGCTTTCATAGAAATGACACGTGACGTGTCAACATGGCGCTGACGAGAAATTTGTGGCGAAACTTTTTTAGTTATGAAACAATGTTGCTTTGCGACACACAAGATACGCCACAACATTGGGAAAGTATCTGAGAAGCAAAAGAAGTTTCTTCTCGCTTTATTTGGCCATCTAAGGTATGCTCACGTGTGTTTGTCCCATAATAGCAATAATTCATGGGGGCTTTTGTTGCTTCTGTTGGATTTGGGCACTTTAAGAAAGCCAATAAATTCCGCTCTAGTGCTCGTTCTCGGGCCTTTCACACTTGTCTCAACGCACTGCCCCATGATCTATCCCTATATTCCCGATAAATCCTACTGGTTTCATGAAAGGCGTATTGAAAAGTTGCAGTAGTTTTGAAAAATGTAAAGGGTTGCTAATATCATTGCATTGTTTCATTTTTACAGGTCCATGACCTTGTAATTACCAACAACAATTCCAACAAAATAGTGAATCATAAGTAACTAAATAAAACTACTCTTGTTCAACTGCGATAAAGTTCAAGGGGGTGACATTTTATTAACCTTACCATGAAAACCATTTCTAATAAGAATGCATATCCTGAACACAGATTCAAGTAAGACCTCATTCTTTGAGGGAAGATTGAGTCTGTACAAACATGGGCTTGAATAATGACACATTTACATGCTTACTTAACTTTATGCTTACGTTTAACTTTATTTCCTGCTAGTTTGATTAAAATCGGCAGAGGCTATCAAAAGTTGCGTTGCCCACAATGTAAGAACTACTCACGGACAGACTGGTGGATTGAGCATACCGGGAAATACAATGAATGCAGGAACCAACAAAGTAAAAGTGAAAGCACAAAAAATGAAAAACGAAACGAATATTCAATGCAATTAGTATATTTAAGCATAAAAACAAGTCAAAAGTAAAGACAGGATAGTCTTGTTTAAATTGCTTACTAAAATAGACTTTGCTTCGCGTATTATTTACACAATTCTCCGGTTTTATTTTCGCAAGACATAAAACAAGGGGATCTGTATCAGGTACCGTTTTACCGATTCCCGACTACACCCGAAATCCAGCACAAATCCTTTGCCTCCACTCCCTCAAACATATCTTCAGATGTAACATTACTTCCAGTCCTGGAGAAAGCCACTAACCCTATCACCGCAGTTCAAAAATCGACATTTCTATTAGCATCGACATTGACAATCCCAGTAGCATAGTGATACTGAACAGTATTCCCAACAGTATATGTCTTGTTACTCCTCTGTGGCTTTCGGTTTTTTTACCCTTGGGCAGTTTCACTTTCAGAGTATAATTAAGTTTGGAATATTTCTTTCTTTCTCTGAAACGGTTTTTCGCGGCTGTCAACAATATACGTGAGTGTCAGGTGATTTCCATTCTGGTCCTGTGTGAAATAGTGAACAGTGTGTGCCCACACAAGCACCCAGTGTTTGTTCTGTGTGGCGTGTTGCACTGCGGGATACTGGTGGCGGGACAGGAATGCATAAAAGGAAACTGTTTTATATTTTGTGGCCTGCCCATCCTCTTTGTGACTCTGTTCCGAATGTCCGAATGCATTAACATTTTTCTTTAGGTAAAAGAAATCAGTAAACTTTTCGAATTGCCAAACTAAAGTGATCTTTCAAGTTACTTTTATTTTTTGCCTAATATTTTTTACAAATAAATCGCTTTATTATTTGGGTGATCTCTGTTCTTTGAAGTCTCCAGCCAAAATTCCTATCGATTAGAATACTAAGAACAACTCTCATCCCCTTAGTGCACTAAGCATCATTCGCATTAATGCATTTTGATTTATATAAATGTTAACAATTTAGAAAGTTTTATACGTTTCCTCTCTAGTTTCATATATTTTAGCTCCAATTTTTAAATCAGAACCTCCAAACGCATTATCCCTGTTTAACATCAGGCTAAAACTGCCAAATGGTGTCTAAAAAGTTTGGTATTTAAAATGTGTAATTAACACAGATAGCGTCCTGCTTTCAATCATTCAAACTTTATCAAAGGCGTTATAGTTTTCTTTTAAATTTTATTTTTCCCCTGTCCACAACCACGGGCACCCTTGGAGAAAATTACATAAGAACGACACCTCTGGATTCGGTTAATTGGTCCTTGGAATCGTCCCCAAGAGCCACTGGACAGCTTCTGTAGAAATTGTGCTTCTCAGTGTTATGCACTGACTGCACATAACTGGGAAAAGTATGTGTCTGAAAGAACTGGTAGAGAACGTCCAATCAAATCTCTATTTTGTTTCATTTGCCCATGGCTTGTGTCGTGTTGGGTCGATTTTGTCTGTTGGTCCTAGAGTTAGGTAGCGTTATTTAAATCAAACAGAAAAACCTCAAGCACTGGTAGTTTCCTGGCCAGCACGAGTCACTACCTCACGAGCATGTTTCTCACCATGAAACCATCTATGCCAGAAGTTTTGAACCAGTTCCACTGAAATATTAAGCCTAATTTCGCAGACTGCAGTGATGCTCATCAGTGACCAGCTTAGGTCAAAACCCATACTATTGATTTTTAATAAAAAGCGTCAAAATGAGGAATTACTTCAGATGACGTAAAAGGACACAGCTGTACACACTTTTAGCTAGAAAATTCAGAATAAAAAGAAAACTGTGATAATTAAACAAACTCCAGAGAAAATATGTTCGAGGACTCGATCGTGATTTCACCAGGAAAAAATACCTAAATTGCATATATTAAAGGCCCCCATGCACTCATTCGGGGTTCTGCTATAAAAATCTTCACTGAGAAAATGTGCATTATTGGAAAGGGCCATCACAATGCAATGCAAATGAATCAAATAGCTGAAAAGTATTACAAAACAATATGCAAACTTTTAACAAAAATACATGGACATCGGCCCGTTAATTGAACTTTTTATTAACGGGCCCCGGATGAACATGTGAGGACCTCTGATGTTTCTAAATATAGACCGGAACTCTAAAGCAGTCCCCAAGATGATTTTAATCATGAGTTTATTTTTATAGGACACAGTTAAATGTTTAAAGTTTAGCATAAAGAAAAACCAAGCTATCACAGGGGCTTTCGGATAATGGATTATTCGATATATGTAATGAACGGAGTTTAAAAAAACCGTGATGTTTGATCTGCTTGATAAGCGCACTTAGAATAAAAAGAGTCAGTTGCACAACCACATACAGTAGGCCCCATTTAAGCCGAGAGCGGTTAAACCGAATGATCGATTAAACCGAAGGGATTTCGTGGTCCCGACGTCTTTTCTTTATGTTTCCGTTGTAAAAATTCGGCTTAATTGGCAATCGGTTAAATCGATGTGATTTTGCATCCCAAAAAATTTTAATTTTAATTTTTTCACAAATCCATGCTTCTGGTCAGTTAAATAACACATCAAACAACAAGCTCATGCAGTGTTAATTACTCCGACATGGGTTTTGGTAACTGTACTGAGTACACAGTTAGTGTTATCGATGCACTGCACTTTCGACGTCAGGATTGGAGTAGTGTCTTGCAAAGCCTAGCACAAAATTGTTTCTTCAAAGTTGTGTCGAATAACGCTCCTCCTGCCACTTCACAGTTACACTCTGACCTCGATGATCGATCAGACGTTACTGAATCTGGTCCCATGCCACTGGCCGATTTCAAGGATTGTGTAGCTGTTGATAGTAGTGCTCCCTGTTTTGAACCCTTAACTGACGCAGTCATTGTGGAGTCTGTGCGTTGGACTGATTCAACGCAAAGGAGGAGCCCATTCAAGAAGAGGATACCCCACCCCCACCCCCCCCCATCCCCCACCCTCCATACCCACAGCTATCGACATGCTGCTTGAAATTCGCAAAACTTTAGGAACATGTGACATTGCAGATAAGACGTTTGATCAGATAAATGACATTATCAATGTGTTAGAACAAAATAGAGCTACACAGGCTAAGCAAAGAACTATTTATGAAAAAAATGCCGACACTAAATTAGACACGTAAGAATCGCTTCTGGAGGTTTAGGTAAATTGCAGTTCAAAGGTTAACTTGTGTAAATATCAATAAGGAGGTTTATTGGAGTGAAGAGCAATTGGGAATAGAATATTGCATTTATTGCATTTCATGTAGTCGTTAACACTTCTCCGGTTTTGTTTATTAAATAAAAAGGTATATTTTTTGTTGTTGTCTTGCTAAAACATTGACATTGAGAAAAGCATTGATTTAAACACATAGAATATGAAACAAGAAACATACCACTCACACACTGACTCACATTTCTAGAACACTAACCAAAATGCAAACGATCGGATAAACCGAAGTGTTTATCGCGGTCCCGTTCACTTAAACGGGTTCTACTGTATGTTAATGTCTGGAAGTAAACAAATAACTGTACAACCGCACACACAATTGCAATTTGTACACACATTTGCATTTTTGGCATTAAAACGTTTTTCAGGCTTGTGAACACCAAATACTGAAACACAATCAAACTAACAGAAAGATTGAGTCCTCAAGATGTTGCTTGTGCAACTTGAAAATTGACGTCATCAGAAGGGGTTTCGTGGCTGAGAATCTCATACAAAGACAATGGGTGACGTCATAATTATGGTTTGATCAGATAGACTACTCGTTTGAATGTTTGGGCCCATGATAATCATCTCCACTTCTTTACTTCAAAAGCGTAGTTTATCTGTCATTTAAAGCCCAGAAGTCTGACAATCCTCATGCAAAGACGCCACAATGGGTGACGTCACATCTGTGAGTAATTTCAAGCCCATAAGTCCATTATATTGGCCGATTGTTTCGCACCCTTCGCACTTTTCTGATGATTTCATCGTCAATCCATCGGGTGATCACAAGAACACGAGACAAATATTTCACTGTCCGTTTTCGTGCTGAGATACAAGTCATTGTTTAGTTATGGGTCATTTTAAAGCCTTTTTTAAACTAGAAGCTCATTCCGCTAGCGAAATGTTAAACACTTGACAAAACTTAAAACGCAAAAATACTGGCTTCAATGGGTTGTTTCTTGAATAATATATTGCAAACAACACAGCTTGAATACCTCTTATAAGCCGAGTAGTGTTTAGTTTCTGTTGACTTAAGGTTTTATTGACTGATCTAGCATACACAGTGAGAGCTCGCACAAAGCTCACTGAGCAACTGTGTTTGATGTGGCTTAAATGCTACGCATTAACTTGCAAAAAATACACTCTTTTCACATGGCGTTTTAACAAAGAAAACGAAATCAAAGACGAAAATAAAAAGTGACATGCACATGTTCAGATCAAGCTCTTCATAAGTCCCAAGTTTCATGGTCGTAGGGCCCATAGTGTCAGAGAAGAAGAAGACACAAAAAAATCGGAAAAAGTGTCAAGAAGAAAAAAAAAGGACGAATTTTGCTCGCACAATTTCATATAACTCTTGCAAGCCAAAGGCTTGTCAAGTGTTAAATTAAATTGCAAATGTGGAAATTAGCCCGCAGAATAGCAAACTATTAAATAAGTTTTCTGTATTACTGACTATACTGTGTACCAATAGCAATTAAGTTTATGGGGCAGATACCATTTAACAACCGAGGTGCAGGCATTTGCATTATCGAAACATGGGCCTAAGAAAGAAGAATATAAACTAGAATCTCACTTCGCTAGCGAAATGTTAAACACTTGACAAAAATTAAAACGCAAAAATACTTCCTTCAATGGGTTATTTCTTGAATAATATATTGCAAACAACACAGCTTGAATATGTCTTATAAGCCGAGTAGTGTTTGGTTTCTGTTGACTTAAGGTTTTATTGACTGATCTAGCATACGCCGTTTTAGCTATTTACGCAGTGAGAGCTCGCACAAAGCTCACTGTGCAACTGTGTGTGATGTGGGTTAAATGCTACGCATTTACTTGCAAAAATACACTCTTTTTACATGGCGTTTTAACAAAGAAAACGAAATCAAAGACGAAAATAAAAAGTGACATGCACATGTTCAGATCAAGCTCTTCATAAGCCCCAAGTTTCATGGTCGTAGGGCCCATAGTGTCAGAGGAGAAGAAGACACAAAAAATCGGAAAAAGTGTCAAGAAGAAAAAAAAGGACGAATTTTGCTCGCACAAATTCATATAACTCTTGCAAGCCAAAGGCTTGTCAAGTGTTAATTACATTCCCCTTTTACAATACTCCAGAGCGGGGGGGGGGGAGCACTTTATATTATATGTATTACCATGCTCGTCCAACACGAAAAACGCGAAAAAAGGGGAGTACAATACTACCAAAAACTACCACAGTGCTAGCAAAGAGGCATAGAAGTTGTGGCATTATAGGACACATGCATGCTTATTTGAAAACTTTTTTCTGTGTGTGATTACGACGGGATATATGCACGGAAAAAGTCACTGTACAGCGCTTCAGGCATGCTAAATTAGGGACCCCACAAACGCAATAACTGAGCACCGGCTTAATTGCCGGTGCCAAGATTTATTCTGAAATTATGAATAGGGTGAAAACTAAATGTAGGGTGTTGAGAGTGTTCATTTGGCAGAAAATGCGGTTTAATTGAGCCAAAGGTCGAAGGTTAAATAATCATACTCAGATCAAGCAAAGTCCAATGGAACTCCAGTTCCAAATGTTGTGACGTTTTAGTTATCGTCCCAGCCTAATGATACGAGAAATCAAATGTAGCGCAATGGCCATAGTATGTAGTAATGATTCTTTGGTTTTATTTTGTACTTTCAACTATCACTATTTCAAAACTGACATTAGTTTGTGATCGCTTATCATTTTGTCGCAATAAGATGACCATATTCGGAAGTTAAGTTGGAACTGAGGGGCGATTATGTCTCGAACAGAACAGCAGTTCTAGAAAAAAAAGTAGCAGTCTTTTTTTCAGGCTGCCATTTTTGGTGGATCGCCAAAAAAGTCTTTAATTCTTAATTCAATACATTAATCAGCTTCAAAAAGGTTGACTAAAAGGTCACGCATTTTCTTGCTGGTTAACAATACTTGATGTTGGCTCAAATAAGTCTATATCTGCTCAATGTAATGATGTGATTAACATGCTGCATAGAAGAAAGCACTAAGTACGGAGATATCTCATCTCAGACGTAGCATTGACGTCATGACGGCAGATATACGATATTCTTTTTGTTCCTTATTACAGACGTTGCTGCAAAGGTTTATAGTGTTAGTTTTTGGACATCCGGAAACTCAAGAAATTCGACATCATAATTGCGTTCATATGGAAATCATTCTGACTCCTCCTAACGAGCATTTGCGACAGAATCGTCCCTACTTGGAATCGGCAGATCAGTTTGCTTAACATGATTGCGGAGAAGATGGGCGGGTGGCAGCTTTATGACATGGAAACGTGGAAGATAGAAGACTACAGACGCGAGGCGTGAGAACACCTACGGTCTCTGATGCCAAGAAAAAACCCGAGATTCAGACCGCAGTTAACAAGAGCAAGAATTGAAGGGCCTACATGCAAACTGCCAACTTCTTGTAAGCTGCTTCCCAGTGTTGCGTCATAAAGAAGCCACAGTAGAACCCCACTAATTAAACAGCCCATTATAACGATTACATTTTAAACCAGAAATAACGGTAAGGGATTTTAAGACAGTATGCAGTTGGCCGGTTTATGCAATTAACTGATTTCATCTGTATCATTTTTTTCTACAGAACTACAAATGAGTCTATCGGAGCACGCCTGATCTACCGGGGTTATCAGTTTACACTGTGAAAGCCTATAATCGGTAGGACGGAAAGTTAAAAACGAAGGACCTCTGCCTTTTTTTCTCTGCTTTCTCCGTTGTGCCACTAACAATAACACAGCGCTTTTACATCACTGCCTGTCTAAGGTTCAAATCAGTCCATAGAATACATTACGGCGAGCTCATTCCACAAAACTGCCAATTGCTATTATGACCACATGTGAAATATGAGTCCCCCGACCCCACCCCTCCCCCTCTCTCTCTCTCTCTCTCTCTCTCTCTCTCTCTCTCTCTCTCTCTCTCTCTCTCTTTGTGGTGGGCAGATGACCGGCGTCAACAGTATGCGATGCATGAAACATATAAACCTGAATTTATTCCAACATTTCTGCATCGAAATTCTCAGCACTCTTTAATTCTAACAAAACCAGGTCAGCACTATGGACCACCCTGAAAGATATAATATGAATGAATTCCGCAGCCCTGGTGGCGGAAAAGTAGGGTAGAAACGACAGTTCTACTGCACTTTATGACGTCATACTGTCTGGAAGTGACGTCATCATGTCTGGAAGTGACGTCATCATGTCTGGAGCGGAAGTGTTGTCTGGAGCGGAAGTGTTGTCTGGAGCGGAAGTGTTGTCTGGAGCGGAAGTGACGATAAGCGTTAGGATAGGCGCGGCCATCCATGAGGTTATAATGACGTCATGATGACGTCATACTGTCTGGAGCGAAAGTGTGGAGCGAAAGTGTGGAGCGAAAGTCTGGAGCGAAAGTTGTTTGATAGTGTTGGCCGAGTCAATCATCATGAAGCCAACGCACTCCACCTGTCAATCAGTGTAACCATGGCAACACTAAAAACTGATGACTTCCCCCCCCCCCCCCCCGAAATTGAGATTTTTGCATATTTATCCGTTTCAGACGATTCTGAACATTTTTCATTTTTTGGGTCGACCGACCCCCCCCCCCCCTCGAAATTGAGATTTTTGCATATTTATCCGTTTCAGACGATTCTGAACATTTTTCATTTTTTCGACCGACCCCCCCCCCCGAAATTGAGATTTTTGCATATTTATCCGTTTCAGACGATTCTGAACATTTTTCATTTTTTCGACCGACCCCCCCCCCCCCCTCGAAATTGTGATTTTGGCATATTTATCCGTTTCAGACGATTCTGAACATTTTTCATTTTTTCGACCGACCCCCCCCCCCCCTCGAAATTGAGATTTTGCATATTTATCCGTTTCAGACGATTCTGAACATTTTTCATTTTTTCGACCGACCCCCCCCCCCAGGACATACTATGTACCGACCCCCCCCCCCCTAGGCGAGCAACATTCTGTCAAGTCAGCTTCAGTTCCATCAGAGGGGTATATAAGGGATGAGCATACAGCAGTGACAGTCATTTCGGTGAGTGGAGCAAGGAAGTACAAGTTGTAGAACTACAATTGGATCACATCAGATCAAGGGATGGCATCCAGTGACAACTATTTCGGTAAGTGTTTATTGAAACTTTATAAATAAAAAGTGAACTTTGTAAACAAACTTTAGTTATTTGCATAATTGAAACTTTGTAAACAAACTGTGTAAACAAACTTTATAAACAAACTTTATAAATAAACTTTGTAAACAAACTTTATAAACAAACTTTATAAATAAAATTTGTAAACAAACTTTGTAAATAAACTTTATAAACAAAATTTGTAAACAAACTTTGTAAACAAACTTTGTAAACAAACTTTGTAAACAAACTTTATAAACAAACTTTATAAACAAACTTTATAAACAAACTTTGTAAACAAACTTTGTAAACAAACTTTGGTTATTTGCTTAATTGAAACTTTGTAAAACAATACCTTTCGTTATACTTGGTCGATTTATATGAATATTTCACTGTTTGATTCAGTTTTATGTAAAGTTTTGTTATAAAGTAGTCATAGGCTATTTGCGCAGCTGGCTGTATGCATTTTTACCGCCATTACAGTGCTTCTTCGCGGATGAATACCATTTGACAGACCATTTAACTTCACCGTCAGTTAACTTCACCGCTAGATGTCTCTGCTGTATAACAGCTGTACAACTGTAAGTGAGATATTCATATACACAAGTAAAATTCTGATGAGTCAGCATTTTTGAACAATTTTTGAACAAAGTTACACACCATATTTTGATTACATGGAAGTAGTATAAAAGCATGAGTGAAACATGTCAACTAGTCAACTAGTGATACATTCTGCTGAGTTAACACACCATTGAAGTGGTATAAAAGGAAGAGTGAAACGTATAATTTTACTTCATTTCAGTTCTAGCAACAGCAACAGCAACAACGATGGCAACAGTCTACTGTCATGAATGCGATGTGACATTTCCATCTCTGGAAGTGTTCGTGACACATACATGCAAACCAGCTAGGTTGAAACGTGCTCGTGAAGAGCTTGTTGAGCAGATTGAAGCCAAGAGACGAAAGACGGTACAAGATGGTGTTATCAGACCTGATCCGTTCCTCTGCTGTGAATGCATTAAAATATTTCCATCTATGGATGCGTTTGACACACATGTATGCAAAGAACCAAAGACAGTGCAAGTAGGGAGAGGGAGAAGAGTGAGTCTTGGTGAAAACGCACAGGAAAGACGGTTTGAGCCTGAAGATGGATCAGATTTGCTACTCGAAATGCGACAACAAGAGAATAGAATCAAGAGACATTTGCTAGAAACGCTAAACCGTGGCATGAAATGGTACATTGTGGTACATGCACGCTTCAAGAAAATGACACCAAATGTTGAAGGCGTGATGGTAGAACAAGTGGATAATGCCTTCATCAGCAGTCCGACATATGCAGCATACAATCCAACAGATATTGAGAAGGACTTGCCAGAAGCCTATAAAGAATTATTTACCAGGTTTGATGAACATGAGCGACAAGGTTCTGGCTGGGTGTTGGATAACATATTATTCATTGAAGTGCATACAGCTACGTCAGCGCCACTGGAAGCGAGCAGTTTTATCCCACTACCGAAGAAAGTACAGAGTACAAAAGGTGTGTTAAACATTCAGAATAAAGACAACAAGTGCTTCTTATGGTCTGTATTGGCTCACCTTCACCCTTCAACAAATGTAAACCCAGAGCGTGTACATCAATACAAAGCATTTGAGAACGAATTGAAGGTGGAAGGCATGACATTTCCCACACCGATTACAGACATTCCAAAATTTGAAAAGGAGAATGATGTGTCCATTAACGTGTTTGGATATGAACATGATGTCGTTGTTCCCATACAACTCAGTCGAAACACCAGTGCGAGAGAAATCAACTTGCTTTTGATTAGCAATGACAAGACAAGACATTACTGCCTCATCAAGAATTTCAGCAGACTGATGGCTTATCGATCAAAACATGATGGAGTTACATTTTATTGTTTCAACTGTCTTCACGGGTTTATGCGGCAAGATCTTTTAGACAAGCATCGTGAAGTGTGTGGCAAGCATGGAGCACAACGTTTATCATTTCCCAAGGAACCCTTCATCAAGTTCAAGAATGTAGCCAAACAACAGCGAGCGCCGTTTGTCATTTATGCAGACTTTGAATGTTTCACGAAAAAGCATGAAGGAGACAAGTATCAACATCATCGTCCAAACAGCTTTGCCTATGTGGTTGTCAGCCAATATGATACACGTGCGCCAGTCCTGTATCGAGGCGATAATGCCGTGAAAGTCTTTTTAGACCATATGGTATATGAGCGTGATCGTATTGTGCATGGTCTACAGCAGAAAAAGAAAATGGTGATGACTCATGAAGATGAAGAGCATTATAAGAACGCCACAGATTGCTACATTTGTCATGAGCCTCTAGGAGCAGATCGTGTGAGAGATCATGACCATATCAATGGCAAATACCGTGGAGCTGCACATAATGAATGCAATTTACAATTTCGATTTCGAAAAGATCAGCAGGATGTTGAAGATTCTTTCATCATTCCTGTGTTTTTCCACAATTTACGAGGCTATGACAGCCATTTGATCATGGAAGAAATTGGAAAGTTCAAAAACGAAAGGATTACAGTCATTCCCAACACCGTTGAGAAATATATTGCATTCACCATGAGCAATCTGAAATTTACAGACAGCTTTCAGTTCATGAGTACTTCTCTACAGAAGTTGGTCTCCAACCTGGCAGCAGAAGGGAAAGACAACTTTTATCACATGACGTCACACATTCACGATAGCGACCAACAAGAGTTACTGTTGAGAAAGGGAGTGTACCCTTATGATTACGTGGATGAGCCATCCAAGTTTGCTGAAACACAACTGCCGTCCAAGGACAAGTTTTACAGTCTACTCAGTGAAGAAGACATTAGCGATGAGGATTATGCGCATGCGCAGAAGGTGTGGGAGACATTCCACTGTACTACATTTGGCGAATACCATGACTTGTACCTGAAATCAGATGTGTTGCTGCTAGCTGACGTGTTTGAAAACTTTCGTCACGTATGTCTCAACACGTATGAATTGGATCCTGCTCACTACTATACAGCGCCAGGACTGTCGTGGGATGCCATGTTGAAAGCGACAAAGGTGAAATTGGAATTGATCAACGACATTGACATGTACCAAATGGTTGAACAAGGTTTACGTGGAGGAATATCTGTCATCACACACAAGTATGCGAAAGCAAATAACCCCTACGTAGCAGATTACGATCCCTTGAAACCAACCAACTACTTGACTTACCTGGATGCAAACAACTTGTATGGCTGGGCTATGTCGCAAAGCATGCCGGAAAGTGGATTTATGTGGGTGAGCGAGCCAGAATCCATTGACTTTATGGATGTGGATGAAGATGACGAGATTGGATACATTTTAGAAGTGGATTTGGAATACCCATATTCAATCCATGATCATCATAATCACTATCCAGTGGCTCCAGAACGGAAATGTGTGAAAGTGGGAGAATTGTCAAAACATAGTCAGAAGCTACGGAAAGATCTAAACATGAAAGGCAAGCCTAGTGAAAAGCTCATTCCCAACTTGTGTGACAAGAAGAAATATGTGCTTCATTATAGAAATTTACAGCAATATGTCTCACTGGGATTGAAAGTCACGAAGGTGCACCGTGCCATCATGTTTGCACAGAGCAAATGGTTGGCAAAATACATCTCCTTGAACACGGAAAAGAGAAAGTTGGCCAAGAACCCGTTTGAGAAAGACTTTTTCAAACTGATGAACAACTCTGTGTTTGGCAAAACCATGGAAAATGTAAGAAAGCGCATGAATGTGGAACTTGTTCACCAGGAAAAGCGGTTCAAGAAACTTGTAGCCAAACCTTCCTTCCACAAATTTAGAATTTTCAACGAAGATTTGACCGCGGTACATTTACGCAAAGTGGATCTGCTTCTGGATAAACCCATTCAAGTTGGGTTCACCATTCTCGACCTCAGCAAGGTGCTCATGTTCCACTTTCATTACAACTACATCATGACCAAGTATCCCGACGCCAAGCTGTTGTTCAGCGACACCGACAGTCTATGTTATGACATAGAAACGGAAGATATCTACAAAGACACGCAGGAAGATGCCGACTTGTTCGACACAAGTGACTATCCGCCAGATCATTTCCTGCATTCCAACGTGAACAAGAAAGTGCTTGGGAAAATGAAAGATGAGACGGCGGGCATTCCCATTGAAGAGTTTGTTGGACTTCGACCGAAAATGTATAGTATGATATATGGTGGGAAAGAAAAACGTACGGCCAAAGGCATCACTCGCGCGTGTCAAAGACGGATGAAACATCAGCAGTATAGAGACAGTTTGTTCAACCAAACGCAAACGATGACTACAGGGCACATCATTCGAAGTCATGACCACCAGATTTTCTCGGAGAAGTTGAGGAAAGTGGCTCTCTCTCCCTTTGATGATAAGCGATATGTGATGAGTGATGGCTATTCCACTTTGGCGCATGGGCATTACAGTATATAAGGGGGGAGACACTTCAACTTTAGAGTCAGTTGAGGTGTGAACACTGAAGCGTCAACATGAAAAGATCTGCAACAACGGATATGGATACTCTAGCAGATACGGTGAAAGACATGAATGTGAAACATTCTGACACTACCATCAAGAAATTAAAAGTGGAGACGGCGACGGCGACGGCACCAACACCACAGTCGTGGGATGGAATGCTTTCTCTAGGCAATGGAAAGTATATCAAGATTATGAAACAAAGTAATGAAGGTGTGGTGAACATTCGCAAATACCTCAGAGATGAGGGGACTGGAAAAAACCGTCCAACAAAAAAGGGAATTTTGCTGACAATACCTGAATGGAAAATGCTGAAGAAGCAGGTGAAAGAAGTGGATAAAAGGCTTCGCAGACAAGACGACAAGTCATAACAAGGTAACAATCATGAATGCACTCATGTTGGACGATGGTGTCTACCTTAAAGTTAATGAGAGGAATGAAGTGATGATGGGTTCTCGGAGATGTTCTGCTTATCGGTTTAAACCTGAAGTGTGGAAAGACTTTAAAAACATACCGCTTGAAGCTGGGTTTAAACGCAGACTTGAAAATAAACTGGAAGTGACGGTGGCTGAATATGATTCTAAGATACGTGTGACATTCTGTAGAAATCTTTTACAGGATTATCCAAAGGATTATAAGGGAGTTGTGCCAGACACACCCTATGCACAGTTGATCTTCTTTGATATCAAGAACTGGCGCGCAATCTTACGATTCCTAGAAGCGATACAACATCCACTGTTCGACATCATCCGAGTATAAGAAAGATGGAAGACGACTATGTGTTGGATTATGAACCCATAACATATGGATTCTCATACATGAGAAACTTATGTGATGATATTGTGCTACGACATTTTGGACAGTATCTCGTCCTATCGCTTGATGACCAATCCGTGTTGAAGGATCATCTAGACAAGTTGAGAATACCCGGCTTTCTCCTAGCAGTCTCAAATGAATTAGAAGTGCGTGTGACTGAGAACGGTCTAGACGTGTTTGTACAATTTCGCCAATATGACGAGCTTACAGAAGGCTGCGACATCATCACCCTCAGCACAGTGGAATGGAACGCGCTGTTGCAAGCATTGGATTGGAAAGAACCTGACGCTTGAATTCAAAGAGCATGGAATACAACTTATGCGGGGTACCAAATCCATTGAGCTGACACAACATATATGGACATGGATACGTGTGATGGACATAAATGAAGAAGGATATGAACTGAAACTGTCTGAACATGAAACTGCTAAAGTGATAAAGTTTGGTGATGTGCGTTATGTGAGCTTTCATAGCATTTACAAACACGGATGTAATGTCTATGATACCTATATCAATTTAGATTCTAATGAATGGCATGCATTGATGAATGTATTGAAAAATGAATGTGATTGTAAATAAAAAAAGTTTGTAAAAAGTGTAAATAGACTTTGTAGTTAAGAATTTGTAAATAGTGTAAATAGACTTTGTAAATAAAAGTTTGTAAATAGTGTAAATAGACTTTGTAGTTAAGAGTTTGTAAATAGTGTAAATAGACTTTGTAAATAAAAGTTTGTAAATAGTGTAAATAGAATTTGTAGTTAAGAATTTGTAAATAGTGTAAATAGCGTTTGTAGTTAAGAGTTTGTAAATAGTGTTTGTAAACTTTGTAAATAGAACACAATAAACAAGACAGTTGTTTGAAAACTTGGTTTGTTTTATTTAACAACAACAACTTAACTAATATAACAACAACAACAACAACAACTTAACTAATATAACAACAACTTAACTACAACTTAACTAATATAACAACAACAACATTAATAAAACAATGGTTTATAATGTCTATATACAAAGTCCTTTACAATAAAATCGCCATCCTTTCTTTTTAATATATTCACAATATCAAACATACTCTGACCTCGAGCTCTATGCAATATATAATATACACAATAAAAACCACATGACGATGATATTGGCGTTTGTAATGAGATAGAATTATACATATAGTCATTTCTTAAAAACATGTCTAAACGATCATCGAGAGGGAACAGTCCATAAGAGTCAAAATATTCCACAGGGTCTTTATCATAATACACTGCCACCCAATGTTCTCCTGGTTCATCTTGATCGTCTGTGTTGATCACATAGGCGCCGCGTTGTAAAGACGGTAACTGGTCCATGGCAAACACGCCTTGAAACAAGTCTTTGGTCATGACATCATGACTCAATATGGCATCAATCTGCTTCGTGTTCATGACTGGTAGTCGAATTGGATGCTGCGATTGGCACTGATCTCAATAATGTTGTCAAATTCAGCATAGACAATGACATTGATTGTAGGTTGCAAAGCCCTAGCAAAGTTCATTTCTAGCCGCAAATTCCCATGCTTGATCAGGGGGAAATGATCATCACCATCATAATCCGGTGTTAAGTCAAACGAAAATAAAGCATAACCTCTAGGCCAATCTTCCCGTTTTATAATGGAACTTTTCTCACCATTCAACCGATCAAACGATTTGTAAAGCGTTTCAAAAGCGTTCAGGTATTTGTTCTGTGTAATGTCAAGCTTGAGAGGTTTGGATAGAACTGGTTCACCATCCGTGTACAGTTGCATATAGTCCAGATTAAAATGATCAAAATTGTATGGATTCCTCAATACTGATCCACCAAAAGCTTCATTATGAACCAGACCAATGACAATACGATTTGGTAATTGACCCAAAAAGATGTTATCTTTCACAAAAGACTGAAATCCTGCTGGAATGGCCAAGACTTTACATTCTTTTCTAGTGATGATGATCTTGGCAGGACTTTTCATCAATGCATCTGCATGTCCTAACTGAATACCTGGACTCACCCTCACTTTGCGAATGGTTAAAAATGCCTCTTTCACTTCTACCTTATAGGTATTATTTACAGCCATCAATACATAGTCATCTTTTTGTCTATGGAAACGCAATTTCAAACTGATGCCATTCGGAAGATAACGATCCTGCTCAAACAAATCTATCCTTAAACCACCTGCGAGCATAACATCACGGCTAAGACGAGTATGCAAATAACGATGATGTAAGCCATTATTGCCTTGCTCAGCCAAGTCACCACCGTCGGCATTGACATGAAACCCGGATACATATTGTTCATGATTAGGTCTTTTCACCTCATGACTATTCATTGACCCAGCAGTATCCTTGTACATGAGACGCATAGAGCGCTCAGAATGCAGACTTTCTTCCGAATCATGGATGAGATGAGAGATAATGCTGGTATAACCATGAGTATTGTTGCTATGCGAAACCAAACGATCATTCAGAAACAATTCAATATTAGACCATAACCCATTAAACACATCATTGATGCAAGAGACATTATCATCTGCGCCACACGCTGTTCCATCAGCCTTTACAATGCGACATACAATATGAAGTTTGCTGTTCTTTAAATCCAGATATTCTTCTGTACTCGCAGGAATGTAGAATTCTATTGGAGCGCCTTCTCTAATGCTTGTAAGTGGTTGATAGTCAACATTATAACTTTTCTCTACAGCAGTTTGCGTTGGTGGTACGTGAAACCATTCCAATGGAGAAAGACTACATTCACACGAATGATTATGAATGAGAGACATGATTTCAAAAGATATCTTTGCGATATTTTGATGTTATCCGTCTGGCTGTTTTTCGTCTTCTGGCACGTTTCGTCGGTTGCACTCTCTTTTTATGTACATCACCACCACCAAACACACGCTGTGCTACTCGGCCCGTCACATCTTTCGCGACATTCTTTGCAGCCTTCTTAAGATGTGGCGCAACGATCTTAGCCCCAGCCTTAAGTAGTGGAATAGCTTTGCGAGCCACTGATCCCAGTATTGAACCAATACCATCGCCATATTGGATTCGCGCTCCTTTGAATCCTGGTAATTCCCCGCCCACTTGACGAAGAAAATGGTTGCGATATGCAGACGGATCGTGTGTATAAGCTTTCATATTGCTTTTGGTCGAAAATGAAGTTTACAGATCACCTTTCCAGTTTGAAATGGAACATTATGGCCTGTGTCGTCCTTAATATTCATTTCTATCATGTCAAATTTGGATGTGTTTACAGGAACATAATGCGGTTCGCCATACGTTTTCATGATAATATCTCCATCATGGCCTTGTATGCCAACAGAACGTAGTAACGGAACATAATAATCACCAACAACTTGTGGTTCACAAATGCTACAATACACATACAGTGTATAAAACCCCTGTTTCACATCCGCTTTATGGTCAGCTGTACATGTTTCAGTATACCATTGATCTGGGATAAATCCTAAAATCTCAGCTAATCCAGCGGAAAAGGACACTTCATAACCATAATCGAGAAATAGAAACACACGTCGTCTAATCTTATCATACTTTATTCGAATAGCTTCTGTAAGTTTCAGAGCATTAGTCGCTTCTTCATTGACTGCCTCACATAGTTCTTGTATGGTTCTATAGTACCCATAAGGAATATTGAGAGTGCTAAGAATAGGATCATCGAATAGTTCTTGTCGATACTGAATAGAGTAGTCCATGCCCTGTCTCATCGTTGTCCATGTATGTGGATATTGAATTTCAGCTAAAGCCACTTCATATTTTCCATTCAGATAAATGGTTCGAGGCATACGAATTTGATAATTCGAAGCCTTGTTGTTGGGATAATAGGTCATACTCGCATTGCTAGGCAAAGTGATGTAAAAGCTTGTCGACTCCATGATGGGAACTAAATGGTATAGGTGCGTTGACGTTGTCTATATACTTCACGATAGCGCGCGCCATTCAACCAAGTATGCCAAATCTCATCCTCATTCACATGGTCTTTTATTTCTCCTTCACAACACGCGCTTGTACATCTTATTTTTACAGGAATAGTTGGTTTCTCTTCTTGGCAACAACAACATAGCTCTTTCAGCCATGTTAAAAATTTTCCCATCCTTCAGGAAACTGTCTTTGTTGACGTTGTTTCATTTCTGTTGTAATGTCGTCACGAGTGGTCTTTTTACTAAACATTGTTTTTGGAATATTCGCATCAACAATTTCCTGGATAAATGGATGCCAGCCATATGGTATGGCTCGTTCTTTTCTTCTTGTCGCCACCAATGCTTCTTTCATCAAATCAACCATGTTGGAATTTGCGATAATATCGCCCGTTTTCAACACAAGTTCATTCTTCTCTGTCCATTTAACACCATGTTTCTTCAGTTCGGCTAAAAGTTGTGTTACTTTTCCATGATAGATAGGTTGAAAATGACTTAAAAATAATTTTTCTGGCTTTTCAGGTGGTGATGATGATGATGAGGGCTTTTGCTGCCTAGACTGACTTGTTCGTAAATGACGACCAAGAAGTTGAGACATTTCTATAGCCTTTTCACGTGTTCGTTTCCCACGTAAAAGTTTATTCACTTTCGTTTTGATATCATTTTTCTTTTCTAGCAACATTTTATATTCATATTCAGGAATGAGGACCATTTTCATCGTATGTTTCATTTTAGCAGTAGTTTGGCTAACAAGGGCAATGCCAATCTAGCAATAACTCCAATGAATCCTCCTTTCTGATTAATCAACTTCTTTTTTCGTCGAAGGGATATCTTCTTATCTGCTAGAGTACGAAGCGTATGACGTTCACGTTTAAATTCCTTAAACCGTTTTGAGCTTAAGGGTAAATGTCCTTGCAATGTATTCAAACAAATTTCAAACAAGCTTGTTAATTCCTCCTTTGTAGCTTGCTGTAGCAAGGATTTACGTCGTTTAGGCCCACTGCGTGCAAGCAAATGAAGAAACGGCTGGTTCGCTCGAATACGTTTAGACATCTTGACTGCGAATGGTCAAATGAGTTGGTTCTTGTTCATACACTGCTTTATCAATATAGACATAATGTGTATCTTTTGGTAAAATGCCTGTACGAATACGTAGTTGATCATTTGTCTTTGGTTTTAAATCAATGAATAAATAACCATGAGGTTTGCTAGTAGCATCTTGATAGGCTTCTATGAGAAATTGAGATCTTCCAGGATACATTTGCCGCGCCAATGTACTAATTTGTTGACTGTCTCTCGGATTTTTAAACAGAATGATATAATGTGTATTCAAACTAATATTTCGCATCTCTTTCCCATGATGGAATAAATTATGCACAATAAAAATAATGCTTAGATTTTGATGACTGCTGCTAACACTAAAGAGACGTGTCATACGCTCATCACTATGACATTTGGTCATTAAGTCATCAATGATAAGTAAGTTTGGTTTCTTCGGGTTAAAACGCTCTTCAATGTCATCTGGAATGCCTTGGTAAAATTCCACGCCTTTCATTCCCTTGTACAAAGGCTGATCTGCTGCATAGAGCCATAAAATGTTTTTCGGAGAGGGTTGAATTAACTTTTGTTCTAGAATTTCCTTCACCAGAGACGTTTTGCCACTGCCTGTAGGTCCAGAGACCAAACATGTAGATGGATGCTTCATTGTTGAATGTCTGTTTCTTTCACCCAACTGTTAAACTTGTTTGGCCAACCTAACCACTTGACAAATAATTCTTTCACACCTCCTCCTCGTCTTTTACGTGTTTTCAAGACTTTTTCAATTCTGTACACAGATTCAATATCTTTGGTCACTTTCTGCAGTTCTTCTTCATAGAAATGGCCATCAATATCTTCGTCTAAAAAGTCTTTCACACGATACAAATGTATTCCTTGCTTCTTACAACGATGTGTGACAATGAAGACTTCTTGCGTCCATTTGATGTGATAATCGCGTTGAAACACATATTTAATGTGAGAAATACGAACATGATCGCCAATGTTAAATTTGTACTTCTTCTTCTTCTTTGGTTTCAATTTCAGTTTGTCAACATACATATACTTCCACACTTTTGATTCGTTGTCTTTACGAATCTCGGCTGGAGCATATTTATTAGGAAGAGAACCATGAGGTCTATGGTTGTAATTGTACACCAAGTCTGGAAGAATGTCTAAGTAACGGTAAGTTTGATTATGTAGAAAATACCGATACATCATTCCCTTCAGAGTACGAATGACTCTTTCAGCAAAGTTGGCTTTGGTTTCATTCTTTGTGGTATAAGCATGAATGCCTTCTTTCTTCAAAAATGCTTTAACCCATCTGTTTTTAAATTCTGTTCCTTTATCAGACCTTAGAGTTCGCGGTCTTCGTCGTGTGTCATGAAAAATCTTTTGGAAAGCTTGTATGACGCTGGTATGTGATTTATTAGGTATTGGCTGTACCCAGACATATTTGGAAAACACATCAATGACAATGAGTAAAAAGCGTATGTCATCATTATAGGGAGCTATGTTTCCCATATCAGCCAAATCAATATCCCACATATCATCAATGCCACGTGTAATGACACGTTGTCTTTTGAACCTGTATTTGACAGGTTGGAGTAAACTGAAAGCATCTTGATCCTGTAGCCATTTCTTCACTTGTGAATGTGTGACTGGTTGATTATGTTTTCGTAAGATGTGATACAGTTTGTAAGGACCAGCAAATGCTCCAGGCTGTCCAGGTTTGAAGTAAATATTGGTCAAGTAGTCTTTCCACGTCGACATGGTCACACCGAATGAAAACCACCTTCTCAACAGAACAGCTTTTATTTTATAACTCAACCAACATCACTTAACTAATATAGTAACTTAACTAACATGTATTTATAACTAACATGTATTTATAACTAACATGTATTTACAAATCAAGTATAGATACAATGGTATGAATCACTGGAGACCATTGGTCTTCAATGAACATTAACCAATGACTGAGTTCATCCAATGTAATAGCATCTACACCATATTTCTCACAACGTTGATTTGCATTATCTAACACTTTATCTAAATGAATATAATATTTAGCTTCATTCCAATATGTATAAACACATGCAGTATGACAAGTATGTTCTGAACACTCTTCAAGTTGGCAAGCAGGACAGACTAAATAAGCAAACTTTTTTACAGCGGATAACATTTCTTCACAATAAGCTTTTTGCACAATATATTGTCTCAGTGTCATGTCCGCCATTATGCAGTCTTGTGAGTCTTGAATCAATGCAGCACAAGTCTGTCAGGTTATGCTGCTCCGGCAATGCAAGTCTGTCAAGTTCAGCAAGTTTTTTTTTCCAGTTGCTGTTCACTTAACACACTTCTCCATGTTCACACGTCTGCACATCAAGTCTCACACAACAGTTCTAACAACTTTCCCATAATATTCTGACCAGGATATCCAGATGACACTTGTTTCACACCAGCTCCCCACCAATGATCATACGTTGCTTCAACTAAAGTTTTGTCTTTACATTCTTTCAACTTGTTGCGAAACAATACACACTGATTCCATTTGACTTGTAAAACATCTTGCATTTTACTTCTCTTTACTGTATGCCATAACGGACATGGCTTTATCCCTTTAGCAATACGTTTTGCTTCATATCCATTTCTGGATGACACAATGGCTGAAGCAATATCTTGACGGTGATGAAACACTGCTTTCTCATATTGATACAAAGCTTCACTTGAGTTGAACACATGTCCATACTTTTCAAGTCGTGTTGGAAACATGTTTGAAAGAACGTCCTTATGACCGCTGAATAGCACAAGATTCTCCATGTTGACTTTGCTTCTTTATTCTGACATGTCGGTTTCTTCCTGTAATAAAATATATTTCAATATAGTTGCTGCCTCTTCTATCATGTTCCTTCTTTGTTTACGTTGAAACCACTCACATAAAACTAAATTTGCTAGTAAGAAAAACATTGTTATCAATTCACTATGTTGTTACAAAGATGATTAAAAGGTTTTTATAACTTACCTGATAAAGCTGCTCGGTTTCCTCTTCTTCTTTACAACAATCTCTCAAATGATCCACTACGGTGAAATATACTTCCACATCAGTACGAGCAGAATAAAGTGCAGAATCAAAGTCAAAGTCAGGATCTTCTTCTATTCCAATTTTATAACATTCTCCAAGAAATCTTGAATGCAGTTCAATCACATCAAGACTATGATGTACAACATCCCAAAAAGCATCCAAATGATAAAGTTGATAGTCTGGAGTGCCATAGCAAGCAAGTTTAGCAATCATCAAGTCAGTATAAGCATTTTTAAAACATACATCCATCTTGATTCAGTGTGTCTTGTGAGCTTTTTACTTTGCTTCACTGACTTTAAGTACTCCACACTTGCCGCAGAAGTTGTTTGGTTCACACAACTTGCAATTATACTTGTGGCAGTGGCAATGATAATCCTCCACATATGCACAAGCACCACAATACTCGCAGGTAAGTCCAAGTTGATTTTGCACATTCATGTTCTCCAACTGAACTTCAGCCAGCCTTTTCTTGGATAGCTTTGACACCTTCATCCGACCATCCTTTTGCAGCTTGATGATCGTTTTCTTGTCATGACATTCCTCACATGGTGATAGGGCTGAGTTGATGTTGTCCATCTCCTGAAGCAGTGTCTCCCATTCACCATCATTCATGTTGATGTGATGTGTGTATTCTTTCCCTTCAAACCGTGACGTGCGCACAAAACTCACATAACGCATATCCAAGTATGAAATGACTTCAAGCCACTTCGTTTGCGTTAAGTATAGTTTGAAGCCAATGTCGCGTAAATTTTTCAAGCTCTGGCACACAATCTTCCACAAAGATGGTGAATAAGCACACCATCTCTCTCCACGTGTGATGCGTAGAAATGGCCCATATTCTCCATGCTCCACAGTAATGGTTAAGTTTGCACTAATTTTAAAGCTGCTTGTCTTGTTCTCCATGGCTGCAACAATGTATTGATGATCCACTCCCTCCAACTGTCTGCTGAGAAATGACTTCACTCTGCTGAGTTCACTCCCTTTTATACCCAACTGGTTGCTGAGTCAGCTCCCTTTTCAAAGAACTTGCAAACGTTTGAATTCACTTCAACTCGTCCATGGTTGAATCGAACAAGGTCTGATACATTCGTCGTCAATGGAACATCATCATCATAAAGTAAAATGATTCTTGCAGCTACAACTAACATGAGCTCCTCTGCCCAAATTGTATTCGCGTTGATAAATGCTGAATCAATGTCGTAAGTTGATATGATAAATGTTAAATCAATGTTATAAGTTGATAGTATATGTAGATCTTCACAGTCACGCAGAAACGAGTCGATGAAATCACTTGGAATAGTCTTTCCGACAGCTTCCCAATGCAGATGTAAATTCTTCACTTGCTGCATCCAATCCCATTCAAAAGTAGGAAGCTTTGAAAACACATAGTTAGTATAATTCACTTTGAAGACGTCGTCCATAGTCATACATCTGTCAAGAAGTAATGCTGACATTGTGAAGTCTTTTCTCGTCACACAATGTATTACTAGTTGACTAGTTGACATGTTTCACTCATGCTTTTATACTACTTCCATGTAATCAAAATATGGTGTGTAACTTTGTTCAAAAATTGCTGACTCAGCAGAATTTTACTTATGTATATGAATGTCTCACTTACAGTTGTACTGCTGAGTTCAGAATCGTCTGAAACGGATAAATATGCAAAAATCATAATTTCGAGGGGGTGGGGGGGGGGGGTCGGTCGACTCAAAAAATGAAAAATGTTCAGAATCGTCTGAAACGGATAAATATGCAAAAATCACAATTTCGAGGGGGGGGGGTCGGTCGAAAAAATGAAAAATGTTCAGAATCGTCTGAAACGGATAAATATGCCAAAATCACAATTTCGAGGGGGAGGGGGGGGTCGGTCGAAAAAATGAAAAATGTTCAGAATCGTCTGAAACGGATAAATATGCAAAAATCTCAATTTCGGGGGGGGGGGGGTCGGTCGAAAAAATGAAAAATGTTCAGAATCGTCTGAAACGGATAAATATGCAAAAATCTCAATTTCGAGGGGGGGGGGGGGTCGGTCGAAAAAATGAAAAATGTTCAGAATCGTCTGAAACGGATAAATATGCAAAAATCTCAATTTCGAGGGGGGGGGTCGACCCAAAAAATGAAAAATGTTCAGAATCGTCTGAAACGGATAAATATGCAAAAATCTCAATTTCGGGGGGGGGGGGGAAGTCATCAGTTTTTAGTGTTGCCATGGTTACACTGATTGACAGGTGGAGTGCGTTGGCTTCATGATGATTGACTCGGCCAACACTATCAAACAACTTTCGCTCCAGACTTTCGCTCCACACTTTCGCTCCACACTTTCGCTCCAGACAGTATGACGTCATCATGACGTCATTATAACCTCATGGATGGCCGCGCCTATCCTAACGCTTATCGTCACTTCCGCTCCAGACAACACTTCCGCTCCAGACAACACTTCCGCTCCAGACAACACTTCCGCTCCAGACATGATGACGTCACTTCCAGACATGATGACGTCACTTCCAGACAGTATGACGTCATAAAGTGCAGTAGAACTGTCGTTTCTACCCTACTCGGAAACGAGAGGGACCACCGATGCCCATGTAGTAAAGCGCACTTTCTGCACATTTGCTTATTCCAAATAGCTTTCAGGTACCTCATTAAGCTGTCAATAAAAGGCGTTTAATATAAACTATATAATAAGGTTTCAGACGCCTTCCTGAAAACCTTTAGAAAAAGTTTGTCGCTTTGCGGTTGCTCGATAAAACAAGCATGTCCACGGACATGGTGACCAGCCGTGACCTACAGAATATATATCCAAGAATCACAGACAAAATCATGATCAAATTGGCAGACAGCGGTTACGAAAAAAGCCGTAACTGAATGGAGAAAATATTCGCTCACTTGCTCGGTGTAGTTGTGGCTGATGAAGAGTCATTCTTTCAATTCTTTCATAAGGGGAGAAGAATACCAAGCGTGTGGTGAAAAGACCAAATACAGGGAATAATTTCAGGAAAAGCAGTGGTAGAAGAGGCAAATGCAAGATCTAATGTCGTGTTAAGAGTGTGTGGTGGGATTACATACAATCTGATTAGTTGAAGGAAAATACTCTAATGTGTAAACACTCAAAGAAAATTACTTTGAAAATTACTCTAATGTGTAAACACTCAAAGAGTGTAGTTGAAATGAACTCCTTGGACAACACTTCATGTATGTTTTTTAGATCAAAAGCAAAGCCATGCGGAGGTCGTCGACATTCTGTTGAAACGAACTGGTCACATCTCAGTATGGGATGAAAGCCATCTATTAAAAATTTTTTGTTATCATCGTCGGCTGTTAAACGGCTTTCAGCCAATGCAATAATGTCACACGCAAGATAGTTGTCATCACAGCGTACCAAATCAAAATGAGCGGCCATACTCAAAATTGTATGAGAAGAAGCAATTTGAAAATTAGACACAAAAAATAAAAAATGTCCCCCATTTGGTCAATTTTTTTCGGATCGCCAAAATGAGTAATTTTGCAAAAGAGGCCTACCTAGGGAGTATTCGTGAAAAATTTGAAGAAAATTTGATCAAAACTGTGGGAGAAGAAGCATTTTGAAAATTGGCAACCACAAAATTACAAATGTCCATCATTCGGCCAATTTTTGGCGAATCGCCAAAAGAAAAGCAATTTTTCAAGAGAGGTCTACCTTGAGAACAACTATCAAACATTGGAAAGGAATCCGATCAAAATTGTGGGAGATGAAGCAATTTGAAACTTTAACACCAAAAAATTAAAAAATGTCCCCAATTTGGCCAATTTTTGGCGGATCGCCAAAATAAGTAATTTTTCAAGAGAGATCTACCTTGAGAACAACTATCAAAAATTGGAAAGGAATCCGATCAAAATTGTGCGAGAAGAAGCAATTTGAAAATTGTAGACCAAAAAATTTGAAAATGTCCCCCATTTAGCCAATTTTTGGCGGATCGCCAAAATAAGTAATTTTTCAAAATAGGTCTACCTAGGGAATATGAGTGCAAAATTTGAAGAAAATCTGATCAAAATTGTGGGAGAAGAAGCATTTTGAAAAAATTGGAAACCACAAAATTACAAATGTCCCCCATTTGGCCAATTTTTGGCGGATCGCCAAAAAGAATAATTTTTCACGACAGGTCTACCTTGAGAACAACTGTCCAAAATTGGAAAGGAATCCGATCAAAATTGTGGGAGAAGAAGCAATTTGAAAATTTGACACCAAAAAATTGAAAAATGTCCCCTATTTGGCCAATTTTTGGCGGATCGCCAAAATGAGTAATTTTTCAAAAGCGGTCTACCTAGGGCATATTCGGGTAAAATTTGAGAGGAATTTGATCAAAACTGAAGGAGAAAAAGCATTTTGAAAATTGGCAACCGAAAAATTTGAAATGCCCCCCATTTGGCTAATTTTTTACGGAGCGCCAAAAATAAAAAAAATTTTAAAGAGAGGTATAACTAGAGAACATTCGTGTAAAATTTGGTGAAAATCTGATCAAAATTGTGGGTGAAGAAGCATTTTGAAAATTGGCAAGCACAAAAATTACAAATGTCCCCTATTTGGCGAATTTTTGGCGGATTGCCAAAAAAAGTAATTTTTCAAGAGAAATCTACCTTGAAAACAACTATCAAAAATTGGAAAGGAATCCGATCAAAGTTGTGCGAGAAGAAGCAATTTGAAAATTATAGACCAAAAAATTTGAAAATGTCCCCCATTTGGCCAATTTTTGGCGGATCACCAAAATAAGTAATTTTTCAAAATAGGTCTACCTTGGAGATATGGGTGCAAAATTTGAAGAAAATCTGATCAAAATTGTGGGAGAAGAAGCATTTTGAAAATTGGCAACCACAAAATTACAAATGTCCCCCATTTGGCCAATTTTTGCCGGATCGCCAAAAAGAGTAATTTTTCAAGACAGGTCTACCTTGAGAACAACTGTCCAAAATTGGAAAGGAATCCGATCAAAATTGTGGGAGAAGAAGCAATTTGAAAATTTGACACCAAAAAATTGAAAAATGTCCCCTATTTAGCCAATTTTTGGCGGATCGCCAAAATGAATAATTTTTCAAAAGAGGTCTACCTAGGGCATATTCGGGTAAAATTTGAGAGGAATCCGATCAAAACTGAAGGAGAAGAAGCATTTTGAAAATTGGCAACCGAAAAAATTTGAAATGCCCCCATTTGGCCAATTTTTTGCGGAGCGCCAAAAAAATAATTTTTAAAGAGAGGTATAACTAGAGAACATTCGTGTAAAATTTGGTGAAAATCTGATCAAAATTGTGGGTGAAGAAGCATTTTGAAAATTGGCAAGCACAAAAATTACAATTGTCCCCTATTTGGCGAATTTTTGGCGGATTGCCAAAAAAAGTAATATTTCAAGAGAGATCTACCTTGAGAACAACTATCAAAAATTGGAAAGGAATCCGATCAAAGTTGTGCGAGAAGAAGCAATTTGAAAATTATAGATCAAAAAATTTGAAAATGTCCCCCATTTGGCCAATTTTTGGCGGATCACCAAAATAAGTAATTTTTCAAAATAGGTCTACCTTGGGGATATGGGTGCAAAATTTGAAGAAAATCTGATCAAAATTGTGGGAGAAGAAGCATTTTGAAAATTGGCAACCACAAAATTACAAATGTCCCCCATTTGGCCAATTTTTGCCGGATCGCCAAAAAGAGTAATTTTTCACGACAGGTCTACCTTGAGAACAACTATCCAAAATTGGAAAGGAATCCGATCAAAATTGTGGAGAAGAAGCAATTTGAAAATTTGACACCAAAAAATTGAAAAATGTCCCCTATTTGGCTAATTTTTGGCGGATCGCCAAAATGAATAAATTTTCAAAAGAGGTCTACCTAGGGCATGTTCCTGTAAAATTTGAGAGGAATCCGATCAAAACTGAAGGAGAAAAAGCATTTTGAAAATTGGCAACCGAAAAATTTGAAATGCCCCCCATTTGGCCAAATTTTTGCGGAGCGCCAAAAATAAAAAAATTTTTAAAGAGAGGTATAACTAGAGAACATTCGTGTAAAATTTGGTGAAAATCTGATCAAAATTGTAGGAGAAGAAGCATTTTGAATATTGGCAACCACAAAAATTACAAATGTCCCCTATTTGGCCAATTTTTGGCGGATTGCCAAAAAAAGTAATTTTACAAGAGAGATCTACCTTGAGAACAACTATCAAAAATTGAAAGGAATCCGATCAAAATTGTGCGAGAAGAAGCAATTTGAAAATTGTAGACCAAAAAATTTGAAAATGTCCCCCATTTGGCCAATTTTTGGCGGATCACCAAAATAAGTAATTTTCAAAATAGGTCTACTCGGGGATATGGGTGCAAATTTGAAGAAAATCTGATCAAAATTGTGGGAGAAGAAGCATTTTGAAAATTGGCAACCACAAAATTACAAATGTCCCCATTTGGCCAATTTTTGCCGGATCGCCAAAAAGAGTTTTTTCACGACAGGTCTACCTTGAGAACAACTATCCAAAATTGGAAAGGAATCCGATCAAAATTGTGGGAGAAGAAGCAATTTGAAAATTGACACCAAAAAATTGAAAAATGTCCCCTATTTAGCCAATTTTTGGCGGATCGCCAAAATGAATAATTTTTCAAAAGAGGTCTACCTAAGGGCATATTCGGGTAAAATTTGAGAGGAATCCGATCAAAACTGAAGGAGAAGAAGCATTTTGAAAATTGGCAACCGAAAAATTTGAAATGCCCCCCATTTGGCCAATTTTTTGCGGAGCGCCAAAAAAATAATTTTTAAAGAGAGGTATAACTAGAGAACATTCGTGTAAAATTTGGTGAAAATCTGATCAAAATTGTGGGAGAAGAAGCATTTTGAAAATTGGCAACCACCAAATTACAATGTCCCCCATTTGGCCAATTTTTGGCGGATTTCCAAAAAAAGTAATTTTTCAAGAGAGATCTACCTTGAGAACAACTATCAAAAATTGGAAAGGAATCCGATCAAAATTTTGGGAGAAGAAGCAATTTGAAAATTGTAGACCAAAAAAATTTGAAAATGTCCCCCATTTAGCCAATTTTTGGCGGATCACCAAAATAAGTAATTTTTCAAAATAGGTCTACCAAGGGAATATGGGTGCAAAATTTGAAGAAAATCTGATCAAAATTGTGGGAGAAGAAGCATTTTGAAATTGGCAACCATAAAATTACAAATGTCCCCCATTTGGCCAATTTTTGGCGGATCGCCAAAAAGAGTAATTTTTCAAGACAGGTCTACCTTGAGAACAACTATCCAAAATTGGAAAGGAATCCGATCAAAATTGTGAGAGAAGAAGCAATTTGAAAATTTGACACCAAAAATTAAAAAATGTCCCCCATTTGGCTAATTTTTGGCGGATCGTCAAATGAGTAATTTTTCAAAAGAGGTCTACCTAGTGCATATTCCAGTAAAATTTGAGAGGAATCCGATCAAAACTGAAGGAGAAGAAGCATTTTGAAAATTGGCAACCGAAAATTTGAAATGCCCCCATTTGGCCAATTTTTTGCGGAGCGCCAAAAAAATAATTTTAAAGAGAGGTATACCTAGAGAACATTCGTGTAAAATTGGTGAAAATCTGATCAAAATTGTGGGAGAAGAAGCATTTTGAAAATTGGCAACCACAAAATTACAAATGTCCCCCATTTGGCAAATTTTTGGCGGATTGCCAAAAAAAGTAATTTTTCAAGAGAGATCTACCTTGAGAACAAACTACCAAAAATTGGAAAGGAATCCGATCAAAATTGTGCGAGAAGAAGCAATATGAAAATTGTAGACCAAAAAATTTGAAAATGTCCCCATTTGGCCAATTTTTGACGGATCACCAAAATAAGTAATTTTTCAAAATAGGTCTACCTTGGGGATATGGGTGCAAAATTTGAAGAAAAGCTGATCAAAATTGTGGGAGAAGAAGCATTTGAAAATTGGCAACCACAAAATTACAAATGTCCCCCATTTGGCCAATTTTTGACGGATCGCCTAAGAGTAATTTTTTCAAGACAGGTCTACCTTGAGAACAACTATCCAAAATTGGAAAGGATCCGATCAAAATTGTGGGAGAAGCAATTTGAAAATTTGACACCAAAAAATTTAAAAAAAAAGTCCCCTATTGGCCAATTTTTGGCGGATCGTCAAAATGAGTAATTTTTCAAAAGAGGTCTACCTAGGGCCATATTCGGGTAAAATTTGAGAGGAATCCGATCAAAACTGAAGGAGAAGAAGCATTTTGAAAATTGGCAACCGAAAAAATTTGAAATGCCCCCCCATTTGGCCAATTTTTTGCGGAGCGCCAAAAAAAAAAAAATTTTAAAGAGAGGTATACCTAGAGAACATTCGTGTAAAATTTGAGAGGAATCCGATCAAAACTGAAGGAGAAGAAGCATTTTAAGTAAAAGTTTACACACGTACATACACACATACACACGTACATACGGACGACGGATACCCCTCTATTGATAAGATAAGACCAGCCCGACATAGTCGGCTGGTCTAAAAAGTTGTAAGAGGAATTGATTCCACAGGTTTTAGTATCTTAAGTGTGCAGGCACATGTTTTAGTGTCCGAGTGTGCACACACGTTTCAGTGTACGAGTGTGCATGCACGCCCCCAATACAAGCACGCATGGGCCATGCACCCCCCCCCAAATGCAAGCAGGCACGGGCCATGCCCGCTCCAATACAAGCCTGCCATGGGCCATGCACCCCCCCCCCCAAATGCAAGCAAGTACGGGCCAAGCATGCCCTAATATAGGCACGCATGGGCCATGCACCCCCCCCCCCCCCAAATGCAAGCAGGCACGGGCCATGCACGCCCCAATACAAGCACGCACGGGCCATGCATCCCCCCCCCCAAAAAAAAAATGCAAGTACCTACGGACCAAGCATGCCCCAATACAAGTACTAAGGACAAAGCATGCCTCAATACAAGCACGTACGGGCACAGCACGCCGCAATACAAGCACGTACGAAGCACGCCCCATGCAAGCACGTACGAACCAAACACGCCCTAATGCAAGCACATGGAAACCACGCAACCACCACATGACCCTTCTATCTCGTCGGACAGGTCATAAATATTTATCTGGTCAGCGTAACTCCGTTGTTGACTCAGTTAAATCAATATCTACTAGGAAGTTAACTGCATTCCTGATAGTATTTGTGTAAATAACAGCTGGGGG